>JAGKTI010000490.1:113581-132686 GCA_018397915.1 Birgus latro
TTTCCTGGCGGCTTGTGGCCTGCACTGTGTTAGACCTGGTTTTCTGGTGGCTTGTGGCCTGCACTGTGTTGGGCCTGCTTTCCTGGCAGCTTGTGGCCTGCACTGTGTTAAACCTGGCGTGGCTCGTGGCTGACGCCGAGAGGGCACAGGGAGAGATGGTTTCCTGGCGGCTTGTGGCCTGCACTGTGTTGGGCCTACTTTCCTGGCGGCTTGTGGCCTGCACTGTGTTGGGCCTACTTTCCTGGCGGCTTGTGGCCTGCACTGTGTTAGGCCTGGCGTGGCTCGTGGCTGATGCCGAGGAGGTGAGCTCTGGGACGGCTATGGCCTGTGCCGATGAGCTTAGGTCACTAGCAGCTGAGGGACGGACTATGGCCGATCCTGCCTCATGTCCAGTACAGCTCGTGGCCGGTACTGCGGTGCCGCTCTTAGGGGAATGCCTACAGGAGACGGACGACTGTTGGCCGGTCCTGCCTGACCGACACGCATCCGTGTCGCGGCCCTGTGGCGAGGAAACAGCTGGGGTACGGACAATGGCCAATTCTGCCCCATACCCGGTATGACAATGGCCAGTACCGTGGCGCCGTGTGGAGTTGTAAACTCCACCCCTTACCTGCAGAGCTGTGCTCCGGCTGGAGACAAGGTGCCAGTGACTGCTACCTTTCCGGGCCCTCACCTGAGCACAAGAGGGGCGCCGGGAAGTTGAACAGGTAGGTCGTTCCTGCTCCCAGCCGCGCTGCACTGGCGGTAATCCCCCGGTGATCTGGGGGGGTTGGGGGAGCTGGTGTCGTCTGCCCCGCTCGCCGTGTGATTGGCGGCTCCAACCCCTAACTCCTGTATTTTAAGAAGCATTGTTCAGTCACCAAACACATCCACATATGGCACCTTCCTTTATGACATTACCACCTCATCACTTCTGTTTGTTTCTTGCTCTAGCCTCTTTATTTCTTTGTCCTCCACCTCAGGAATCACTTTCACCGTGAATTCGCCATTGGAGAGACCGTGGGGCAACATACCTTTACTTGCCACGTTACTGCTAACAGGTGAATTGCCTAGCGTGGGAGGAGGGGGGTTATGTGGGGCCAGGCAGTATCCCCACTTGATAGTAGGTGGAGGAAGGTCTCCCACATATGCCTACCAAAAATTACCCATGAAACTTGAAAATTGTGTAAATTATGACCCTTGGAATTGCGCTACGTACCTTTACATCAATGGGTGTAGCTGTGACAAAACGTTGCAATGTACCCATACGTCGATGGGATTCCTCGGGTTAACCAGATTTGGGAAAACAATACAATATGGATTACTGCACGTGGCACTTGCAGAGATTACTTACAATAGCTTAAGAGTGGCACACTGAGAATGATGAGTCTGTGGCTCACTACGTGTCCAGGTTTGGGCAACACAATAAGTTCCGGCCTTCTTCTGGCCTTACACATGCCTTTTAGAGGTTTCTCTCTCGTATCACTATAGGGAACACTGAACCTGGACTCGATTACAAGTTTACTGAGAGTCACTGGGGAAATCACTGCTGGGTTTACTCATAAAGTGGGGAGCACAAGAACACTGGGGAGGAGAGGGGGAGGGAGCTGTTCACTGAGGGAAGGGGAGTACACAGAAGTCACTGGGGGACTTGAGAAGATTCGCACAGGGCAGGGAGTGGTTGCAGGAGAGAGCCCTCACACTCTCTGGAGGTTCAGGTGTCAGCCTGGTGTAGGAGGGAGGCCTACAGGAGGTGATGGAGTCGCCTCGCATTGGGAAGCAGCCTCAGGAGTACTTGGGCCCTCAAGACTAGGGCTGAAGAGGGCCAAGAGGCGAGTGGCCCGGCATAGGGCCCGGGCTGTGGTCGGGGTGCAGAGGATGCCAGGTGCCTCAGGGGAGCCCAGGGAGGAGGACGCGCCCCTCGTGAGTCGAGGGCTGCGGCCTTGGGGGGAGGAGGCCATCAGGAGTCATCTGTGGCCTGGGTGCCCCTGCGAGTCTGTCAGCATCGGCCATCGGGAGGAGGGCGACTGGGCAGATTGGATCCTCGCGGCAAGTCCACTACACACTGGACCTGTAGGGGAGAGAGAAGGACGTCTCACTCGGCCACAGGAAGGTTGGGCCGAGCCAGAGACTCGCTCCCCTTCAGGAGACTGTCTTCATGGAGGAGGGGGAGCTGGAGCTCACGCCCTCAGCCTGGCAGGCCCAACGGGTGCCACTGTGACTGCACGCCGGGAGAGGAGGAGATCCGGCGGATGCTCCTTGAGCCTGGCAAGCCTGACGGGCATTACTGAAGCACCCTGACGGAGGAGAGGGAGGGGGAGATCTGACAGACGCTCCCTTAGCCGGGCAAGTCTGACGAGTGTTACCGAGGCACCTCTTGCTCCGAGGGCGGCAGGAGGGAGAGATGCAGCGGATGCTCTCGGTGAGTCAGGCCCAACGGGCGCTACCTCACTCCTGCTGGGGTCTGCCAGGTGCAGCCGCGGTGTACCTGGTGGGTGACACTGCAGTGGTAGGTCCAGCGGACGCTACCACGACTCTGCTCCTTGTCCAGGGCAGGCAGGAGGGATCCGGCGGAGGCCCTCGCACTGGTTTGCCAGGCGGCCGCAACCATGTTTATGCTCCTGGGGGACGCTGGCAGACGAGGCAGAACCGACGGTCACTCCCTCGCCAGCAATTCCGGTGGAAGTTGCTGGGCAACTGTGTAGCGATGCTATAGAGCAACTCCCACCCCGAGTCTGATGAGGGGTGGTACGGGCGGAGAGTAATGCTCCCGGACTGCTACCTCGGGTCTGGTCCAGTTGCGGGGAGGAGGGGCTAATGGGAGAAGGCGAGGTAAGCTGTTGTGGCCCGGAAGGCTGATTCACCAGTAAGGTGAGTATTTCCTCCCTGTTTTGGTGGTTGGTGGTGTCGTTGTCGGGGTGCATTTTACTCATCGCCGGCAGGGTAAGCACAGGCAAGAACGCCTACTCTCCCTGTTCGGGCCAGCCCCTAGACCAGAGCCCCGTACTCTACCGCTAGGGCACACCCCCTACCACAGCCCTCTCACCACTCCCGGACGAGACGACGACGGGTCGGCCTCCTGACGCAGGCCCCGGAAGCCCCGACGACCCTAGGGCCACCCGACGCAGACGCTGACCTGGGCCCTCCACTACTACTGGGTCTCATACTGCAGCGAGCCCCGGTCACACCCTAATGTCGCCAAGTCCTCCGGCCCTGTCTGAGTGTGACATTATTTCCTTGTAAAGTGTGCCATACATATTGTAACAGTATTGTAATTTGTGGTAATATACGTGTAAGGTTGTTGCCCTGAGTCTTATGCCCTGTTCCCACTGAATGCCTTAAAAGAGCCCAACCCGGTCTAGAAAGAGAACCTTGCTCCAGGCTCAGTGTCAAAGGGAAGAAAAGTCGCGCCCTTATACACGCAGCATAACATTTATTATAGTATTAATTAATTAATATTAAGTATATTTCTAGAGTGATGGGGAATCGTTTTGGGCGAATTGTCCCGACGGGGAATCGTCCATGTTTTGACCGCGAATTGTCTGATGGCGAATTGACTTACGGCGAATTGTCCAGGAACTCGTCTGCCTTGGTCACTACGCTGCTCGATCTGTGGGAGGGTAAGGCAACCTTCCTGTTCAGTCCCATCCCTTTAGTTACGTTCTACGACCTCGTCCCAGGTTTTTTTTTTTCGGTCTGCCTCTGGCAACCCTATTCCCGACGTTCACACTTCTCTCTTTCCACACACAATTGTCATCCTTCATGCTGTCCACATGCCCAAACCATCTCAACCTGTTCCTCCTCATCACAACACCAACACCAGTATACTCCAGTCCGATCTTTTCTCTCGACTCTTCAATCGTACACTTTGCCCCCCCCAGGCCTCACATTCAAGGACGCACTACACACCCATCTTATCCTTGTCATGTTTGAGATTATGAATATCCTCTGCTTCTATGGTCTCACTACCATATAGCATTAAACTCCTAATACATGCTGCGTGCAAAGATCCCGTAGCATGGGGGGAGAGCCCTCTCACTGTCAGAACAGGCAACTGCTCCCTGAACTTACGCCAACCACTCCTTACCCTAGCCACATAACGTCATTCAACATGTCTTATGTAAAAAAAAATATTGTAACGGGGTCTATAAAAGCCCGCATTGCCTATGGCACGTACTCCTGACTTGGAAGAGCGTGTCCTCAATTTGGTAATTAGATCTGTCTATCTGTCTATTGCCAGATGCCTCAATCCCGCACGGGGCGGCCACAAACAAATCGCTTCCATGCCGCTCTGTCCCCCGCCATTTCACTACCCCGTTCCCAACTCACACCCCCCTCTCCCATGTACCTCTCCACTCCATCCGTCCTTCTCATCCTCGGTCTCCCCCTCCCTCTCACCCCCTCCACCCCACTCACACATACTCTCCTCGTCGGTCTTTCACTCTCCATCCTCTCCACATGCCCAAACCACCTTAACGTGTTTCTCCTAACGCTTCCTATCCACAACCACACCACAGTGCTCCTTCACGTCCTCATTTGTTAGTCTGTCTCTCCATGTGACTCCACATGCTCCTCTCAGACAACTCATTTCCACAACTCTCACTCTTGACTTCCGTCCCTTCAACAGGGTCCAAGCTTCACTTCCATATGTTAGAGTTGGTATCACAATACTGTCATGCAACAACTTTCTCACTTCCATGCTCACCTCCCTGTTTCTTATCACTGCTTTCAACGAACCAGCATCCTTCCCTCCCTGCTGCACCCTTTCAAGCACTTCACCCTCCAGACCTCCGTCCTCACTCATCGCACCACCCAAGTACTTAAATGCACTCACATTCTCCACATCCTCCCCATCCAATCTCACTGTACATTCACTGGCTTCACTTCTCTCGAAGACCACCACCTTACTCTTCCCCACACTCACCTTTAGATTCCATTTCCCACACACTCCCAAACCCATCCACCAAGCCTTGCAACTCCCCCTCGTCTCTGCTCAACAACACAGCATCGTCTGCAAACAACAGCACAGGAAGTTTCCACACACTGCCCCCTCTCACCAGGGCCGCTCCAACATCCACTGCCCGACCTTGTATCTCTTTTATAACCCCATCCATGTACAGATTGAACAACCATGGAGACATGACACATCCTTGCTTCAATCCAGCCTTCAAATGGAAAGACTCACTCAGTCCGCCATCCACACGCACTGCAGCCTTAGCACCCTCATACATACTCTTCACTGCTTTCATTAGATAATTTGTTATAAGTGGTCAGCCAGGTACCAGGTTTTAGACTAATTCTTGACCTGCTTGGGTTATGAAAGGGGAGATAGACTTCTTTTTTCTCGTTAATCCTAACACACAGGGGTTCCTCTTGCTGGAAATGCTTATAACAGATTATCTAATGACCAAATTGAGGACACACCCTTTCAAGTCAGAAGTACACACCTATGGGCAACGTGGGCTTTTATAGACCCCACTCTATCTAGACAACTTTAATAATAATAATAATTCAACAAAGATCTCTTTGTTCAATGTGAATTCAGTATTAATTCTTTTCTGTTCTTCCTGGATTGCTTCCAATCTTGTTTTTTTTGGCTTTGAATGTGCCATAATGAACTGCACACTGAAAATGAGAAAAATACTGGAAGCATCCCACTTAGAAGTGAAAGAAATCACTCCTCCCTGAGTTTACTCAGTATCCCCATGCCTATGGGCATGTCAGCATCAAATGCTTGCTGGTGTGGGTGGGAGTCTGAATCGTTGTAACCCATAAAAGTTTCTGCCTGCCTACATCCAGCAACTGCCCACACCAGCAAGTATTTGGTGTACATACAGTCTAACTCTACCATAAAATACCTGCTTTAACCCAACCAGGCAAATAGGATGAAAATTGGGTACTGTTCTTACCTGTGCAATCACCTTTTCTTTGACACTTCTGTAATAACTGAAATGAAACTGAATAAATTAATCACTGTTCTGGCCGAGATTCGATGTCAGGTCCTCGCGCTTGAATCGCGTGCATGTTACCACTGAGCCAAAGAGAGGATCCCCACTTTGCCTCTGGGCAACGTGGGCTTTTATACACCCCATTACATCACTCTTTTCTCCCCATGGTGATTAATTTGGTCAGTTTCGCTCTCCCACTTGCTAGCGTAGCATTCGAGGCCACCACCGGGATGTAAGGCTGTCAACATGACATATGACCCTCATGGCCCTTACCTCACATCCCACACCGCTGCCGACCAATGTAATAACTGAAATGAAACTGAATAAATTAATCACTGTTCTGGCCGAGATTTGATCTCAGACCGTCGTGCTTGAATCGCGCGCATGTTACCACCGAGCCAAAGAGAGGATCCCCACTTTGCCCCATTACATTTCCACTGGAAATCAATAATTACAGAGATGTAACATCATTTAATCTAGCCAGCTGGCAGCCTAAATGAATCACATCATTAACTCAGCTAAGGAAGAGGTGTTTTAAAATCACCAAACTCATTTAAAATATGACATTAAACTTTGTATGTGTTTTCAGTTTTATGTATGGAGGATGAAGACTGAGGCAGGACTGTGGTTGTTTGGCCTGGCATCATATGCAGCAGTGTATGGTGCAGCCCATAATTCTCGACCTCACATTATAGTCATTGTAGCCGATGATCTGGTAAGTGGATTTTGTATTATACCCTCTCTCTCTCTCTCCACCACAGCCAGTCAGAACTCCAGCCAAACAGCATCCTTCATGAACCTTCATCAGACATTCATCCTTCAGAATTAACCCTTCCCAGGGACACAAAGGCACCTACCCAGACTTTGATGTAGTCATCACCCTTCCCCAAATCAGAAAATACTACCTGCAAATACACCAGTCCACTAAGCTTACTGTCAAGTAGCCTCTCAATCACAACACATTTATTCAGCTATTGCACCTCACTTTCACAGCACAAACACTGCTTCATCATAATAAGAGCAAAAGGTCACTTGGAATGCCTGGTGTAATGAGGTCTAGAAATGCCTGCACTGGCTGTAGGCAAAGTGGGGGATCATCTGTTTAGCTCAATGGTAATGTGCGCACATTTGGAGCACAGGTGCCTGAGTTCGAATCTCGATCAGACTAGTCATTAATTTGTTAAGTTTCATTTCAGTCATTACATTGGTTGCAGTGGTGTGGGATGTGAGGCAAGGCTTAGCTGGCAGTTTGATGTTATTCCCTGGTTAGCTGAGAGCATCCTTATCCTTCATCCCAGGGATGAGCTCTTCGGTGTGGTCCTCAGTGTCCCCAATAGTGGCCTGCAGTGCTAAGCTACCTAGTGTGTTTGAAACTCATCAAATTAATCACCAAGGGGAGAAAAGAGGGATGCACTGGGGTCTATAAATGCCCACAGGTAAAGTGGGGACTCCTCTGTTTGGCTCAGTGGTAATGTGCATGGGTTTGGAGTGTGGGGGCCTGAGTTTGAATCTTGGCCAGACTGGTGATTTGTTAAGTTTCATTTCGGTCATTACACTGACTTATGTGGCCAGTTTCATGCAATCCATTGGGGTCATGACCAGATAAGCCTGGGGTCACAATAACTTTTAGTAACAACCAGGATAAATTAATTCATTTTGACTGCCTTAAGTGTTTCATATGAAATTATACTCTTCTGGTTTATTTTGTTGTATTCAAAACTGAACTGCATTTCCCTTTTTTTTTTTTTTTTTTGACATTCCTGCAAAAATGGCAAATATTAATGTAAACTGGCATCCTTTAACCTAACAAAAATATAGAATCATATGGCATTACCGATCTTCACATTTCATCCTTTTTTTCAGGGCTCCAGTTTGGTGAGCCACAGCTCGCAAATGCGAGTATTTTTTCCCTTCGGCAAACAAATTTTACATGGAAGTCGCCTTTTGGTGAAGAAAAAATACATCCACTTCAAAACCCAGTAAACTGCAAAAAAAGTAAATTTCACTGAAATGAACAAAAAAGTACGTTGTGATCGATTATTAAGTCTTCCCTTGTCGCCATAGTTTGACAGTCAGCAATATGCACAAGCAACAAACCCCATTATATTATTCTAAACATCACAATGTGTATATAAATAAATATATTTATAGCTCGTAAAATATTTTGGCTCGTAGTCAGTTTGGCTACTAAAAATTTATTTGGCTTGTAAATCTGAAACCTTAGGAACAAAATGGCTTGTAACCATCGGCAGTTAGCAAGAGCCCTGTGTTTTATTAGTTCTGTGACAGTTTTGAAGTAAGGAGAGCACTTTACAGCAGGATTTTAGTTTAAACACTGATGTATAACCATGAGAAAAAGTTCATCGACAATCTTCTGCCAACACGTAACATGCCTTCCATATATAGTATCCCATTTCTCCCCACATGACAGAAAGTATCCTTCCATCTTATACAGGCAGACCCCGAGATACGATACCCCTAGATGTGATACCTTGGCATAGGAATGGGGGTAGAAATACCACCATACCATGCTGTACGATGACCAAACCCAGGTATAATGATTTTTTTTTTTTTAACCAATTTTGATGATATTTTAGACTTGAATTTTGTGTTTAGGTTGATTTATAAACTGTTTTTAGACTTAGATTAATGTGTTTTAGTCATAGTTGGGGTGAACATTGTCATTTTGGGGTACAGTTTACTCTGATTTTTTCCATACATATTTTTGATGATTTTCAGATTTTATTTCTGGGTTTAGATGAATTATAAACTGCTTTTAGGCTTAATTTAGCTTGTTTTAAGCTTTTTCGGGGTTTAGGTTAGCTAGAAACTTGTTTTTAAACTCATTTGGGTGGATTTAGGACTTGGTTGGGGGAAACCCAAGGCCCCAAAATACATCCCTATACTTCACATGCTAAATCTACCCCGAGATATGATACACCGCCTAGCGATGGTTTTTTTATTTAACCAACTGCATCGTTAAAGCTGGGTATGCCCAATTGCATTGTTAAACCGGGGCATGCCGAATTGCATCGTTAAACCGGAGTATGCCTGTGTTCGTATCTGCATGTGGAGAGGATGGAGAGTGAAAGACTGACGAGGAGAGTGTATGTGAGTGAGGTGGAGGGGGCGAGAGGGAGGGGGAGGCCGAGGATGAGATGGAGGGATGGAGTGGAGAGGTATATGAGAGAGGGGTGTGTGAGTTGGGAACGTGGTAGTGAAATGGCAGGGGACAGAGTGACATGGAGGCGATTTGTTTGTGGCCACCCCATTCGGGATTGAGGCGTCTGGCAATAGATAGATAGATGCCTGTGTTCTTTTGTTGTGTATCCAAAATTCTGTCTGTCTATCTATCTATCTGTTGCCAAACACCTCAATCCCGTAAGGGATGGCCATAAACAAATCGCCTCATCTCCATGTTGCCCTGTCCCCCGTCATTTCACTGCCCTTCCCCCAGCCAACACCCACCTCTATCATATACCTCTCCACTCCATCTTTTCATCTCATCCTCAGCCTCCCCCTCCCTCTCTCCCCCTCTACCTCACTCACATACACTCTCCTTGTTAGTTTCTCGCTCTCCATCCTCTCCATATGGCCAAACCACCTCAGTGTATTTCTCCTAACGCTTTCTATCACATCCACATCCACACCACAACGCTCATTCACTTCCTCATTTGTCAGTCTGTCTGTCCATGTAACTTCACATGCTACTCTCAGATAACTCATTTCCACTAATCTCACTCTTGACTTGTGTCCTTCCAACAAAGACCAAGCTTCACTTCCATACATTACAGTTGATGTCACAATGCTATCATGCAGCGCCTTTTTTTCTTTTTACTTCCATGTTCATTTCCGTATTTCTTATCACTGCTTTCAAAGAACAAGCAACCTTCCTTGTTGTACCCCTTCAAGCACTTGATCCTTCAAACTTTCATCCTTACTCATCGCACTACCCAAGTCCTTAAATTCACTCATAGTTTCCATTTCCTCATCATCCAACCACACTGTACATTCAGTGACTTCAATTCTCTCAAAGACCATAACTTTACTCTCTATATTCACCTTTGGATTCTGTTTCTGACATATTCTCATAAGCTCGTTCACTAAGCCTTGCAGTTTCCCTTTGTCTTCACTTTATAAAACAGTATCATCTGCGAACAACAGTACAAGAAGTTTCCAAAAGCTGCCCTCTCTCTTTAGGGCCACTCCAACATCCATTGCCCTACTTTGTGCCTCTTTGATAACCCCATTCATATACAGACTGAACAACCATGGAGACATGACACATCCCTGTTGGAATCCAACACGCAGACAGAGAAATTCACTCAGTTCACTATTCACATGCACTGTAGTCTTAGCACCCTCATACATGCTCTTCATGGCATTCAGCGACTTCCCATTTACTCCATATATTCTTAATATAGCATATTTCACATTCCTTGTCAACCTACTCCATCATATGCTTTCTTCCAATCCATGAAGGTCACATACAACTTCTTTCATCCATCATCCATTCCTATGCCGCCCCATGAGGAGCGTAGAAGCCCACGGCTAGGCAAGTTGGTCCTGACATTTGAGACTGACCAGCCTCACTCATCCTTGAGTGGCATTATGTGAACAATAAACCCCAACTACCCCTTGGATATAAACCTACACAGGCTTAATCTGATTGGCGTGCCTTAATTACCCACTAAACCGACAGGTGCCAGATTTGGTTATATGGTTACCACCCAGCATAGTAAATGGTTTCCTGTTGTACAGGAATCCATTTGGCTTGTTACTCAATATAGAGGCACCTACAGGCAGAAGGAAGAGGAAAGAGTGAAGGAAAGAAAGAAGAGGAAGGAAGGAAGAGAGGAAAGGGCAGACACCCAAAGCAGCACTACATCGAGTGAGTAGATGGTGAATGCCCTCACCTACCACTTCACGAAAGATCCACTACTGATATACTCAATCTCCTGACTCATACCATCCATCAGTCACTTGACCAACATGGACAAACTCTATCCACTCTGTCATATGCTTTCTCCAAATCCATGAAGGCCGCATACAACTTCATTCCCGTCTCCAAAAACTTTTCCACTAAGGATCTAAGGATGACTGTCTGATCTGCACAACTTCTTCCCTTCCTAAAACCTCCCTGTTCTTCTCCAACTAATTCCTCTGTTACTTCCCAAACTCTGTCAATAAGTATCCTTCCATGTACTTTTCCTGTTACACTAAGAAGACACATGCTCCTATGATCACCACACATTTCTTTTACCCCTTTTCCTTTGTACAGGAGAATAATTACAGTATACCTGAATTCCAATCCTCTGGGACTCTACCTTCCTCCCAAGCCAATCTGCACATCTTCCATATCCATTGTGCTAGTATCTCTCCTTCATGCTTCAGCATTGCACCACACACTTTATCAGTTTCTGGGGCATTTCCCATTTTGACTTTCTTCATTCCTTCCACGATTTCCATCCTATTGATCTCTTCCTTCCTTCTCACCTCCCTCCTTCTCCCAGTCATTCCCCAGCTACTTATACTCACATTGCGTTCATTCTCAATGTTTAACAGTTCCTTGAAGTGTTCTCTCTATTTTTTTTTTTCTTTTTTAATGCAAGGAAGAAGGAACTTGAGGCGATTTGTTTGTGGCCACCCCATGCGGGATTGAGGCGTCTGGCAGTAGATAGATAGATAGAAGAAGGAACTAAAGGCCAGAAGTCTGCAAACTCTTCCTTCCAAGAAAAAACAGAAACAGTACAAAAGGGAGCCAAATTCAAGATTTGATCATTTCGAGATGCCTGGACACACTGCATTTGAAAGACTGGAGATCATAGGAAGCAGGAAATACAGACAGAGGGAGACAGTTCCAGAGCTGACCTGTTGCATAAATGAAGGACTGGGAGTAATGATTAACTCTTGCAGTAGAGAGTTGGACAGAAAAGGGATGAGAGTTTGTTGCTAGACGGGTGCTATGCGCCAGTCGTAGAGGTGGATGGATGCAGGCAGACAGTTCAGAGCAGCAGTGACCATTGAAGCAGCGATAGAAAAGGGATAAAGATGCAGTGGTGTGGCGAAGAGACAGGTTGAAGGGAGTCAGTAAGAGGAGGAGAGTTAATGAGACAAAAAGTCTTTGACTTCACCCTATTGAGAAGAGCTGTACGTGGGAAGCCGCCCCACACATGAGAATTGTACTCTCCACAAGGGCGAATAAAACCCATATATAAAGTCAACAACTGTGTAGGGGTAAAGAAGGTATGTAGTCGGCTTAGCATACCTAATCTCTTGAAAGCAGATTTTAAAAGAGCTGTAGCTAATATGATCTTTCCAAGATAAGTCCCGAGTGAATGAAACCCCAAGCATGTTCAAAGATGATGCAGGATTGAGCTCGATATTATTAAACTTTAGTGGGTACTCCTGTGGAAGATTTTGTCTGGTCGATAGGTGTAAGAACTAAGTCTTTGATTCATTAAAAACAACAAGATTATTTTTACCCCAGTCAGAGATACGAGCCAGGTCAGACATTAGGTGTGCCATAGCCTCATCCCTTGTTTGTTGAAGTAACTGCTGAGATGAATGTTGCAGGAACCAAATGGAAAGGTGAAGGGTGGAACAGCATAGAACGTCATTGATGAATAAAAGGAAGAGAGTTGGTGATAGGACAGAGCCCTGAGGAACACCACTGTTGATAGGTCTAGTAGAAGAACGATGGCCGTCTGCAACAGCTGCTGTAGAATGCCCAGAAAGGAAGCTAGAGATGAAGGCACAGATAGAAGGATAGAAACCATAAGAGAGCAGTTTGGAAATTAAAGATTTATGCCAGACTTGATTGAAAGCCTTTGAGATGTCAAGTGTAACAGCAAAGCTTTTCCCAAAGTCCCAAAAGGAGGATGACCAGGAGGATGAATGATAGGCGAGAAGATCACCAGTGGAGCGTCCCTGGTGGAACCCATACTGACGATCAGAAAGAAGGTTGTGATGGGAAAGATGCTTTAAAATTTTTCTGTTAAGAACTGACTCAAAAACTTTTGAGACACAGGATGTTAAAGCGATTTGATGATAGAGGGTTGGGAATGCTCGCCCTTCTTTGGGACTGGCTGAATGAGAGCAACTTTCCAGCAGGAAGGAAAGGTACATGTTGATAGACAAAGGCGAAAGAGTTTACCTAGGCAGGGTGTAAGTACAGAAGCAGTTCTTGAGGACAAGAGGAGGGACTCCATCAGGCCCATATGCCTTGTTAATATTGAGGCCAGTGATGGCAGAAAATACATCAGCTGAAGAAATTTTAATATCAGTCATGAGGAAGTCAGAGGGGGGAAGTGATGGAGGAACGACACTGGAATCTGAGCAAAGAGATATGCTTTATCAGTAGAAGAAATAGCTACAGAGCCATCAGAGTAGAAAAAAAGGAGGGAAGGATGATGAGGTAAAGCTGTTAGAAAGGTTTTTGGCAAGGTGCCAGGATTGGGAAGAATTCTGTTTGGAGAACTGAGAGTATTTAGTACGGATGAGATTATTTTTAGCAGAGTGAAGAACAGACTTAGCACGATTCCGGGTAGAAACATAAAAAAGATGTGATTCAGGGGTGGGTTATCTCTGGTACCTTTTATAGGCCCCCTCCTTGTTGTGGACAGTATTAGAACAAGTGTGATTAAACCAAGGCTTCTTGCATTTGTCAAAGGATATGAGAAGGGAATGTATGCTTCCATGCCCGAGTGAATAACCTCCATAATGCACAAGGCACACTCAGATGGCTTCCGGCCATTGAAGCAATATAATCATTCCAGGGAAAATTGAAGAAGTACTGCCTGAGGGCTTCCCAATCTGCAGCTCCAAAGTGCCACAATCGACATTTCTTTGGAGGGTCCACAGGCCATACTGGAGCGATGGGACAGGTTCAGGTAACAAGGTTGTGATCAGAGGAGCCCATCAGAGAGGAAAGATTAACAGTGTAAGCAGAAGGATTAGTTGTTAGGAACAGGTCAGGTATGTTGGAGCTCTCTCCAATGCGGTCAGGGATATGGGTAGGGTGCTGTACAAGCTGTAGTAGGTCATTAAGGATAGAAAAGATGTAGGCTTGTTCACCAGGTGGATCAGTGAAAGGAGAGGAGACCCAAAGGTGGTGGTGAACATTGAAATCTCCTAGAATGGAGATTTCAGAGAAAGGAGGAATGGATAGAATGTGTTCGACCGTAGAAGTAAGATAGTTGAAGAATTTTTCATAATCAGTAGAGTTAGGGAATAAGTAAACAGCACAGATATATTTAGAGAATGACAGGAAAGCCAAAGCCAGAGCGTAGAGAATTCAGAAGAATCAAGTTCAGGAACATGAGAGAAAGATAATGTGTTGCATACATTACACAACAGCCACCTTTGGCTTTGAAATGAGTATAGAGAACGTAGGAGGATACAGAAAAGGGTTTGCTACCAGTGTTCTCAGACAGCTGAGTCTCAGTTAGGAAGAGAAGGTGAGGTTTAGAGGAGAAGAGGTGGTGCTCAGCAGAGCGAAAGTTAAAGGAAAGGCTGTGAATGTTGCAGAAATGAAGAATAAGTGAGTCAGACAGTAGTTCCAGGAGCTCGTTGAGTCGTCACTGGAAGAGGGGTGGATGGTGGGGGCATTTGACGGTCCCCCCACCTTGGGGACTCGGAGGCTTGGTTATTGGTCGCTATTTTTCATTTCAAATTTTGAAAATGGAACTGTAGTGTGTACTGTACATGTAGTTTGGTGTTGGCAGTTTGAGAAACTTGTACTGGAGAGCATGCTGGCCTACTATCTGTGTTAGACACTGAAAAAGTTCAGTAAAGGGGGATGGTCAGTACCTAGTCCCGAGGGCTGATGAAACGGGAGCTTCAACTCTCCTTGTCATCAGCTTTCCATCTACCTTGGGAGTACTGCCCTGCTTGACTGGTGCTACAGTCTGCTCCTCATCTACTCACTTTTTCTCCCTTTTCCATTATCAATCTGCCATTTTTATCTTTCACTCCTGTACTGAGTTATTACCTACTTCCACAATATTTTCTTACATTCCCTCCACTTCACACTCAGATTCCTTCCAAATTCCACATCCACTCTTTTCTTACTCCCTTTTACTAATCATTTCACCTCTCTCATTTTCTCTGCATATAACTCACTCTTCCATCTCTCAACTTCCTCCATTTCTCTTCTTCCCATCCACTCACTATCACTATATGCTTTCTTCTTTCGTGTCACAGCTTGTCTCACCACTTCATTCCACCATGGTGTTCCTGGCTCACCCTTACATCTTCTCTTCATCCCACACACCACTTCACATCCTTACATAGTGCACACGTTTCTTCTGTGAATATGTTGCACACACCTTCCACCTCCCCCTTCTGCTCCAAATCATATTTACCCAGTCGCTCCTCCATTTCCCTCTTTTTTCATCCTCTTTTTCATCCTCTTGCAATCTTTCTGCCCTCCTTGTATGGACTACTTCCTCCTGTTCTTCCCTCTTTCCTCCATCGCACTTGAACATTGACTTTCACCAAGTGGTCTTCCGAAAGTCCACTCCCCCAACCTCTGTATGCTCTTGCATCCATTTCATATCTACTCATTCTCTCATCCACACACATATAATCAATCATTGCCTTCCGTTCATTCAGTTCACCACCCACCTTTCTCATCACTCACCACATATACCTGTGAATGATTGTGTGTCCATGGAGGGTATCACCTTGGCTATCACCAGCCCCAAATTGCAATCACATAAAAGTAGCTCATTTAACCCCATCCAATTCTTCAGTCACCGAGAAGGGTTGTAAACTTTTGTTCATGGCTGTACATGAGTGAAATTTAACCCGTCATGTCCCGACCGATTTCCTACCTCCGATACCCCCCAGTCTCAAGCAATTTCGGAATTTTTTTTTTGGCTCAAACCTTCACTTTTGGTGAGAAACATCGAAAATTCATAGAGAAATCGTCCTCCTGAGCTTATAAATGTTGCTACTGGTGATAAGTTAGCCTTACCTCTTGTTCTCTCTCAGGGTATCTGGCCTCAAAGAAAACAAACTATGGGAGGGTAAACTAATTCAAGCCACTTTGAATTACGTATTTATTTATTTATTTGGTATGAATTTATGTGTAGTACAAGACTATATTGGTTTTCACACAATTATATAGGCAATAGAAGCATTGTTGAGTCACCAAACACATCCACATATGGCACCTTCCTTTACGACATTACTACCTGATCACTTCTGTTTGTTTCTTGCTCTAGCTTCTTTATTTCTTTGTGCTCCACTTCAGGAATCACTTTCATCGTGAATTTCATCATTGGAGAGACTGTGGCGCGACATGTCATTACTGGCCAGGTCACTGCTAACAGGTGAATTGCCAAGTGTGGGGGGGAGGGGGGTCAGGTGGGGCCAGGCAGTATCCCCACTTGACAGCAGATAGAGGAAGGTCTCCCACATATGCCTACCAAAAGTCACCCATTAAACTTGAAAATTGTGCAAATTATGAACCTTGCAATTGCGCGCAAATTATGAACCTTGCAATTGCGCAACGCACCGGTACGTCGATGGGTCTAGCTGTGACAAAACGTTGCGACAGGACGCCTCGGGTTAAGGTAATACCTGACCTAAATTTAGATTAACAGCTGTTACCTTAGAGTAAACAAGTTACCTTAGAGAAGGAAAGCTATAGCCACAGCCACCTGGCCTTTAAAATTCCTATACCCTTGAAACACTTTACATTTAAACTCATTTTTTTCCAGCCATGATTGAATGTGCATGGTATGAGGTGAAATAAAAATGCCAGGGGGGTCTCGTGGGGCAAAGCCCTGTGATTTAGGAATCTACACACAACTTAATTATGTTTATGAACATGGATAATATTATGGTGAGCAACTATGGCTATGGGCTCCCCTTATAAGTGCATGTAGGGATGGAGGAGCAAATAAATTCATGAAGGATGTGGTATAGAGACTGATGTTATGGGAAAAGCCAAAGATACACTTGAAGGTCATTTAGATATGTGTAGTGAATGAAAAAAAACATGCTTGCATGCATCAGCCTTGGTCACCTAATGGCAGCTCTCCATGCTGCTCAATCTCTGGCAGCCTCCCTATTCAGTCCCTTATCTTTGAGGTCACATTCAGTCAGTGACATCATCTCAGGTCTTTTTTGGTCTGCCTCTTACAACCCTACCTAAAACATTAACACTTCTCACTTCCTGCACCAGACTGTCATCCCCCATACTCTCCACATGCCCAAACCATTTCAGTCCACCTCTCCTCATCACAACACCACTACGCTTTCATCACATCCTACCTCTTAAATCTTCCATCATAAACCTAGTCCCCCCAGGCCTCGCATTCAAGAATGCATTGCATATCCACCTACTCATTGTCATTTCTATATGTTTGAGCCTGCAAATATCTACTTCTTTCACTGCCAGGTCTCACTACCATACATTACACTCCCAGCACATGCTGCATACAAAGTTCCGTTAGTATGGAGGGAAAGCCCTCTCAGCATCAGGAGAGGCAACAGCTCCCTGAACTTCTTCTAACCACTCCTTACTCAAGATACAGAGCACCTCCAGCCCCACCTCCAGCACATAACATGTCTCCCAAGTAACAAACTTTTCCACACACCTGAGATGTACAGTACTTGCCCAGGAGACCAAGCTACTCCCAGGATCTCAGGGGGGTTGGCGGTGGTTTGGCCCCAACACAACATTCGGACACAACAGAGAAACCACCACCACAGTGTACAAACAATATATATGTTCAGTGATTAATTATGCAAGCTCTGCTTGGGCTTCTAACCTCACTAAAACACACTACAATACCCTACAGACCATACAGAACAAGGCCCTAAAAATAATCACAGGCTGCACAGCTACTACATCTACAGACAACCTACATCAAGAAACCAAAGTTCCCGAAGTCAAGGATCATCTAGACCTGGGAGGCACACAAATTCTTGCTGCATCCTCCATAAACCCGCACCATCCACTACACTACATGGCAGCACATCCATACACACCAAGGAACTTCAAAACAACACCCAGCACACAATATCATACACAAATACTGTCATCTTTCACCCCTCGCCCACCTCAAACCAGTCTCCCCCAGAAGCATATTCATACTCAAATCACTTGCTGCTCCATTCAGTCACTCAAAGACAACACACAGCTGCATGCACCGCCTCCTGATATTCACCCTCCTGAATCCTACCTCCCTCGTGAGGACAGGGTCCACCTGGCCAGGCTGAAATGTGGGCATCATCCAGCCCTCTTGAGTTATCAGAAGAGGCTGGATGACTCTGTCACTTATGCCTGTCCAGAATGCTACACAGCACCCTATATTAATAAGCACTTTATGGATGACTGCATTGTACACAATTGCCTGCACCCACAACACAACATGCACCCCTTGAGAGCTCTGTGGGAAAGCCCAGTCTCGGCCTTGGCCTTCCTTAGGGACTCTAGGCTGTTCAGCTAGACTGCCTAGGGAACAACTACTATTACTACTACTACACACTCAAGAGTCTCACCTGCCAGATCAATTCTTTCGTTCCTGACAATCTCCACATGCTCTCCCTGACACACTGCACACATGAAATTGCATTATCTCACAGTCTGCCTCAAATACCACTACATCTCTTATGCACCCACTTATCACAAACACTGCAGAAGAAGGAATTACTGTACTTCCCATGCTCTTGTGGCAGATTGGGAGACCCTCAGGCAGTATTTCTTTGATTTTCCTTGGAATGATTATTGCTTCCATGGCCGGGAGCCATCTGAGTGTGCCTTCCGCATTACGGAGGTTATTCTCTTATTCTCTTGGGCATGGAAGCATACATTCCTTTCTCATATCCTCTGACTATTGCAAGAAAGCCTTGGTTTAATCACACTTGTTCTAATGCTGTCGGCAACAAGGAGAGGGCCTATAAGAGGTACCGGAGCCAACCCACCCCTGAATCACATCTTTTATATGTTTTTGCCTGGAATCGTGTTAAGTCTGTTCTTCGCTCTGCTAAAAATAATTTCATCCGTGCTAAATGTTCTCAACTCTCCAACTCGAATTCTTCTCGCTTCTTCTGGCACCTTGCCAAAAACCTTTCTAACAACTTTACATCATCCTTCCCTCCTCTTTTCTACCCTGATGGCTCTGTAGCTATTTCTTCTACTGATAAAGCAGATCTCTTCGCTC
>JAGKTI010000491.1:0-15856 GCA_018397915.1 Birgus latro
TCATGGCTGTACAAATGTAAAAATTTACCACATGAACTACAGTAACAATATACATGATAAGATCATTAATTTAAACTTACCTCTTTGCAGTATAAGCTTTTTCCACATTCTTTAACTGTAACTCCTTATCCTGGATACTAGTTCTGTTAATAACTTTGTTGGCATCTACTACATGGCTTTCTTTGTTGTCAGCACTGACTTCACTGGAGACTGCTTCCTTCTTCAAAGAGCTGCTTGGAGTATCAGTGTTCTCTATAGATTTGAATGTAGGAATTTCTTGACCTTTGGTACTACTACCTTCAGATTTGTTGGACTGCTCCTCCTGTTCAACTCTACATGCAGCTGCTGTAGGTATCTCCCTAGAATCCTCCTTTCTAGGCAACTTAGTACTTGTCTGAAACCCTTCTGGACTTGGCACCATCTCCCTTGCACTGCAGGTACTGTGTTTCTGTATCTTTGCTGATTTCAGGGCAAGTTTGGATGGCAGTTTGTTCAGCTTTGTTTTACTGGTCAACCGAGACTTTGTGGGAAGTGCATCGCTTTCACCATTGATCTTTGGGGATTTCATGCCTTTACAACTAGTTTTGTTATTTTGGCCTTTGTTGACTCTGTAGTTCTTTTTCACACTTACTTCCTCATCAGCATCACTAGCACCCTGAGGAGGAATTGAATCACTAGCACACACATCTACACTGCAAGCATTGACTACTTTCTTTAAAACTTTGTCTGGCAGAATATCAGTCATTTCACTGTTTATTTCATTCTCAGATATTTTTGAAGTATCACAGTCATTTACACTACTATCCATGCAACTCTCACTTTCACTCAACTCTGGCTTAGAGACTGGTTCCAAGCTTCCCTCTAACATACTGCCATCAGTATCTTCCTCCTCCTGCACTTGATCCAAAACCATCCACTCCCCGGAAAATTTTTCATCTAACTCTGAAGGGTTGTCATTCTGATCGCTCTCATTATCTTCTGTATGTCTTCCATCAGTTATGACCACCTTTCGAAATACATTATTCTGTTGTGGATCAGAGTTGGTTTCTTCAGGAGCATTTTGACTACTACTAGTTGGTTGGTGAATAACAACCTTTAGAGAGGCAGGATGTTTATCAACCTCCAAATTCTGATCTTCCATGCTGGGACTAATTTCATCAGTATTATGACCTGAATCAACCATAACCTTCCTCTGCTTGGTGTCATTTCCTTTTTTCTCAGATGTGTTCTTCTTCAAGGTATGTAAAACCATCATCCTCAGGGTTTCCTCATCCTCCTCCTCTTCAGCATTTGACACATCTGCTGACCTTACCAACAATGTGTCTTCCCTGAAGTCTGGCTGTTGTGGCTTTTCCTCCACTGTCCTCAGTCTCTTGTTTGCAGTAGCTAAACTATGTTTATCAAAGGCTGAAGCAATATTCGACAACTGAATTTTCAACCTGCCCATCTCTTTTAGGCTAACTTCCCGACCAGATTTTCCCTCATCTTGTGTCTTTAGACTGTACGAGCTGACAGTAGATACATCAGAGGTACCAGCACTCTCTTTATCATTGTTAACATTGTGAGAGGAGCTTGGCTTCACAGCTGATGCACTGGTGGTTCCTGGCCTTTTCTGCTGCATCTTTCTCCTCTGCATGATTTCCTTCCTCCTAAGCTCCTCTTTGAGCATACAGTACTCCACCTGCTGACGCTTGCTCAGATGACGCACAACCTGCATGAATGACATAATCAATAAATTTCATACATATTCAAAACAAAGTGCAATACTGTAAGTCCTTGCTGAATGCTGTCTTTTTCCATGTCATTTTTACAATTAAGTCCACAGTAAATTTATCTGTGGACCTACCAATTTCCCCTCAACAAGTGTAATTTGTGGGGAAAATGTTACGGTATTTTTTTATGGCATCTACAGTATTGGAAACATATATAACCCTAGCATATAACATGAACTTATTCTATATACAGTAGTTAAATTCCAAGGCGCTTTTTGCTAAAAAAGTATTCCACTACAACAAATAAAGTTATCTGCATCATGACTTTTCCATAAAAATTTCAATTTTACTTTATGTGAATAATGTGCAATGATATATATGCTTATATATATAAGAGAGGATCTGCATTATCTCTAGAAAACCATAAAATCACACAACTAAGGATTGGATGATACAATACTTACATGTGGTGTTGAGTCCGAGTGCTGTCCTTTAATTTCTGATGAATTTCTTTTTGGTTTATCTTGCACCTCCACATCTTTATCAGTCGGCTTTGCATTGCGCAAGCTCTTCAACAGCAGGTCTAGACTATAATCAAATGCCCCACTACTGGAAGGCTCTGGCTTTGGTTCCTTTCGAGCATTTGATGAATATTTCTGACTTGATGTCTGATCTTCATCTTCTGAGTCTGAATTCAGGTTGATAACAACAGGCTTGATGGGTGGAAATTTGATTTTTTCATTATCAACTGATGATGAATCAAGAGGACTTTGATAATAAAACTGGCTACTTTTAGGATCCAGAGCAAAACCACCAATATCTGAAAGGCCAGTTCGTCCATCCCCCTTAAAGAGATGGGACGGACTACCTTCTAAACTCTTCGATCTAGCAGTGACATTTTTCTGTAATAATGAGCGGGATATTGGAGGCTTGGCTACTGAAGGAAGCTCAGAGGACTGGGAAAGATAAGAACTACGGCTACCAGCCTCCTTTCTTGTTGCT
Organism: Birgus latro; assembly: GCA_018397915.1. Taxonomy (NCBI): domain Eukaryota; kingdom Metazoa; phylum Arthropoda; class Malacostraca; order Decapoda; family Coenobitidae; genus Birgus; species Birgus latro. The sequence goes on from JAGKTI010000491.1 coordinate 2,715, forward strand.
GTACTTTTCAGGCTAGAGTTTTTCTTTGATGTTATGAAGCTAGTCCCTGCTACAGGAACCTGTTGACCAATGACTGATTTTTCTGATAAATTTTCTTTCTGCTGCTTCCTTATTGACATGTCAATCAGCAGTTGGGCACGCAAAACATCCTCATCCTCTTCCTCTGCACCCGAATTTGATGACTGTGCAGTACTGTGTTCACTGCCTGCCGGAAGATTATTAGAGTCATCTGAATGTACAGACTTGGGGGATAATACCTCCTGGGTTTCAACCATACTTTGAACCACAGCTTTCTGATCTGCAGTTCCTTTCAACTCCCTAAGTTTCTGTTTCTGACGTGCTCGTCGTCTTCTCCTTGCTTCAGCTTTTTTCAAGGGATCCGCAGGTGTACTGCCATTTTTTATTATCGGAACCTGTATTAAGGTTCTATCATTAGAATGGCCTTTTTTAGGTGGTGGAGACTGTTTATTCAGCACCACAGACATGAAGGCCTGGTACTGCTCAGCAGGTGTGTTCTTCAAGTCTGTTTGAAATTCAGGTATTGGTTGACAAACATCGGTACTTTCTATCTGATCTGGCTCAAGCTGGCTTCTATTTTGCACCACAGGAAGCTGTGGAATGGGGAGAGATGGGTCTTCCATTTGTTCATATGAATCTCTGTTTGGGCTACACCACTGAGGATTTTGTAGTTCTTGCTGCTGCTGCTGCTGCCCCCAGTCTCCACTGCCCATGCTCTCCATACCATACTGGAGGTACTCATTATTAGCCTCAAATGATACCTGCATAGTCTGGAGGTACATATTCTGGTCATAGCACCAATTGTCAATATTATCTATATCATTAGCAGGCTGGTCTGGGGGTGGTGGTGGAGGCATCATATAAGCCCACTCTACTGGGATCTGGAGGGTATTTGGTGCACCTTCTGGAACCCCTGCACCACTTTCATTCATGATGCCTGAAACATCACTTACAGGGTTATGAATTACAGAACTGATGTGTGCTGGGGAATCTGGAGTGTCTAGGTGATAACGCTCACCTACTTCTCGTACAAGCTCTTCCACTTCTATGTCACACTCATCCTCTTCTCCTGAGGAATCACATATATCCATGTCTACTGGGTCCTGATTAGAATCCTGCTGCTCCTTGAGAGTTCCCTTAAATTCTTCATTCTTCATTTGTACTTGCTTGAGCCTTTCGCCAATTTCAGTTGGTTCTTTACTTGAGTCTGAATATGAGTAAGGTTCATGCTCAGGACTACTCGAGAGTGAAACTGGCTTACTGGTACTTCCATTAAGTTCATCTAATATAATTGCCTGCTCCGCCTTCAGAATCAGTTCTCTTATATCTGGTAAGTTACTGGTCGAAGGTTTTAGTTCAGTAGCTTGATGTAAGGCCTCCATTGTAAGTGCTGATGTTTCTGCTGATCCTGTGGGCAAGTCTTTCAGCTGATGCCAAGACTCCGATTTTGCAGCAAAGGAGCCACTTTCTGGATGCTGCAACTGACTGCTCTGGTTCACCAAGGATAATAAATTTTCATTTACTACTACACCTGAATTAGTATCACCAGAAGAAGACAGTGTAAAAGACCCTTCTTTCTGGCCTTCTTTACGAATGTCACTGAGAAACCTGAGGGAAGATTGGAGGGCAATTAATCGCAATTGTAACTCATCTTCATCTTCCTGATCAAGTGTATAACATTCTGGTTCTAGGCCAGATGGGAATTTTTCTACTTTCCCTTTGTTACTGTCTGAGGTCTTCACTAGCTTGCTGTCCTTGGCTGTTGAATTTGCTGCCGAACCCTCTCTTTTGGACTGTAACTTGAGTTCTACAATCTTCTTCTTAAGCAACATCTCTCCAAGGCTGCCAGGGGGAGGCTTCTTCTGACCCTTCAGCATAGGAAGGTCTTTCATGTCTTCCCATGACAGCTGTACTGGCTTTGATTCAGGTTTGGTGTGATGTGAATTCTTGGAACTCTGGGTTTGCTTTTTAGATGACTGTTTTTCTACGTATTTTCTAAATTTGCTTTTGGGTGCAGATACTGTTAATTTTTTCTGTGGAGGCTTGCTCTTGCTAGTGGGCTTGTGGGTAAGGGGAAGCCTAATGACAGACTTGGGAGGAGGTCGTTTTGGGCTGTACTCTTGTTGTGGATGAGATTTGTCACCTGCCCTGCTGACACTCACACAACTTTTATTTTCCTTTCCTGAAAGATAAAAATTGTATACACAAAATTAGCATATACAGGTTATTACTGGATGTTATTTTTGTCATAAACAGCTACCAGTATGTAAGATTTCAGTTGCAAAGAATTTTGCATTATATAAGGATGGAGTGTACCTAGTCCTCATGAGATCTTGGGTATCTAATGATAACGTGTGTCAACGTTTAAGTAAAAAGGAACTCCTCAGTTCTCCTAAATCACATCCAATCCCATAAGTTTCAAGGGTCTGAAACATTCCCATTAACAGAAGAAAAAAACACACCAAGGAACATGAAAACAACACACAGCACACAATTTCATACACAAATGCTGTCATCCCTTGCCTGCCTCAAACCAGCTTCCAGAAGCATATCCATGCTCAAATCACTCGTTGCTCCAATAAGTCACTCAAAGACAACAAACAGCTGCATGCACAGCCTCCTGACATCCACCCTTTTGAATCCTACCTCCCTTGTAAGGACAGGGTCCACCTGGCAAGGCTGAGATGTGGGCATCAACCAGCCCTCCTGAGTCATCGGAAGAAGCTTGATGACTCCGTCACTGATGCCTATCCAGGATGCAACACAGCACCCCATACTATTAAGCACAATATGGAAGACTGCACTGTGCACAACTGCCTGCGCCAACAACACAACATACACTCCTTGAGAGCTCTATGGGCATGCCCGGTCTCGGCCATGGCCTTCCTTAGGGACAAGGGGCTGTTCGGCCAGACTGCCTGGGGAACTACTACTGTACTACTACTAATACAGCAGGAGTCGACTGTGTACACATAACTGTACAACTACGAAGTGCTGAGAAAAGATTTCCATTTCGTTAATTTTTACCAAATAACGGATGGGAAAATGCAAGACCGTTTTTTGATAATGTACCTCTACATTACACAGAAGTCTATACATTATGAGCTTTATTCTAGGTTCTCTTTATGGTCACAATAGTTTTAAAAATTATTCCATTTACAAGAAGTTCTAGTAAAATGTTACTGTACACTCGACCCTCGATTTGGCGAACCCCTATTTCCTGAATTTCGGATTTCCAGGACTCTGGCCGAGGCAAGACAATATTATCAAATGCCAGACAAATGCCCGTACAAGTCCGGGATTCTCACAAAAGTCCGGCCATTATTCTCTCATATAAACCTAGAAGCAGTCTGCAAGGTTATGACTCGATAAAGGGCATTTGTAACACACACACAAGAAGATATTATCACACATGAAATGCATCTTGGCCACCAACCTGCTTCATGCCACCAGTTCCTAACTTGTGGCAATATCCCATTTGCCTTTTACCTTTCTCAAATGCCGCTATAAATAGTTTATTGCATAACAAGTAAAAATTTATGGAAGGCTTGGACATAATAAAATTCATAAGCAATTAAAAAAATATATTTTCTTATGGACAAACTCAGTGGGATCCACTCCTAATCAACTTCGACTCGGTGAGACTGAATACCGAAGTGGCACTTTCTCGGTCAGCTGATCAGTGGTTGGCTAATGTTAGAAGATATTTCCCCTTTTAGATCATCAGCACACCTTGGCATACTTCTATTTTGCAAAAATATTTATTTTTAGTACAAAAAAATGTATCTGCATTGTATCTGCATTGTAAATTGATATTTATTACAAAACAAAAGTCCATCAGGGTGAGTTGTTAGGCTAAAGGCAAAACAATTCTGCTAACTCTAAGAAATTCTCACTCTGAATCCTGATTTTTTTATTAAGAATTAAATTAAGCAAAATTTTTTTTCCTGAATTTCAAATAATTAGGTGTGCAAACCTATAAGGTGATGAAGATTAAAACTGCCGAAAGATCAATCATGTGTTTACCTCAGTCAGGTGATGAGTGTGGCTGGTTCACCTCGTGGTGTTCCATTCCTTCTTCATTTTCCTCTTTTTCCCTCAGCTTTCAGACCTTCTCCTATCACACCTTCCACATTCTCGTCGACAAATATCTAAACAATCATTCTTAGGGTTGTAGCTAGCAAAATAATGCTCTTGTGTCCATTATTATTACTGTTATTGTGTCAGTGTTATTATTTTATATATTGTGTATGTTAGTGTTGTTGGTATAAGTAGCCTACATTCGAGAATGCTCTAAAATATCGGAATAATTGCCAGACAATATTTGAAAATTTGGACAAAGTATGATAATAGTCCAGGGAATGGTGTATGGGCCCCTACCAGATGAGTAAATCAGGTGAGTACTTTTGCCATTCCCGGACTGGTCTCCCCCCCTTTTAGTCCGGGAAAGCAAGGGTCGAGTGTGCATCTAAATTAACTCCATCAATCTTATGTGCTGTTTACTCTTGTTACCATCATCATCATAATCATCATCTGGACCTCCTTTCCCACCCAAGGGCAAAGTGAGGAGTTGCAACATCCAGACAGCCCAAATTTGCCCACTCCAATGGGCCACGCTTCCATTCACTCACCATTCAAGCCACCGGAATCCTGGCTCTATCGGATACNCAAATCCCTGAGCTTGCGCTTCTCCTCACAAATCCCTGAGCTTGCGCTTCTCCTCACAATATTCATCCAGTCAGCTCAATCTCTCGTCAGTCCTCTAGTCTCACTAACTTCCAAACCTCTCTTCCTAATACACTCATCCATCATATCCCTCCACCTTCTCCTTGGCCTACCTCACCTTCTCCCTCCTTTTTCACCACTCTATTGTTATCCATTCTCTCCACAGGACCATACAATCTCAATACACTCTCTCTTCGATTCTGGTGTTCACAGACTTCCTCACTCCACATCTTTCATGAATCACATTATTTCGTATCCTACCCGCTCTCTGTACTCCACATACATTCCTCAGCAGACCCATCTCCACTGCTCTCACTCTTGACTTATCATTTTCATGCCACACCATAGTCTCACATCCATATGATAAAGTCGGCAGTAACACTCTTTCATGTAAGCCTCATGCAGCTGAAACACTCAAGCCTCTGTTTCTTATCAAGGCCTTCACTGCACCAGCTACTTTCCTTACTTGCGTCACTCTACTTTCCACTTCTTTTGCACATTTGCCTCTCTTTTCTATCACTGTACCCATGTATTTGAACTCTCTCACCATTTGCAGTCTCTCTCCATTCACTGTGACATCACACTGGGAGTTACCTTCTCTCTCAGTAACCATCACTTTACTCTTTTCTAAATTTACTCTCAAGGCACTACACTCACAGACATCAACAAAACTCTGCACCAGTCTACCAAGTTCTTGTCTGGTATTTGCAAGTAGTACTGCATCATCAGCATAGAACAAATCTGAGATATTCCATCCATCACCATTTATTACCATCATTACTCGTGTTTTTACTTCTCTCATCACCCCATCCTTTTGTACACTAAATATTGAACAACCATGGGGACATCACACAACCCTGTCGCATGCCCACCTGATTGTGAACCATTCACTTAAATGTCCATCTACCCTTACACATGCTTCACGGCCATCATAAAAACTCTTGACGACACCTAGCAGCTTATCATCTACACTGTACATCCATCTCTGCCTACTTTGTCACATGCTTTTTCCAGACCTATGAATGCCATACATACCTTATGGTACTTCTCACAAGCCTTCTTCACTATCTGACTCACAGCAAATATCTAATCCACACACCCTTCGCCACTCCTAAAACCACCCTGTTCATCACTCACCAGGACTTCTGATATTTCTCTTACTTTCTCTATAATTCTTCCATATACCTTCCCTACCACACTCAATAAATTTATGCCATGATAATTCTTGCACTCACTTCGCTCTCCTTTATTTTTGTACAGGGGTATAATCACAGCCTTTTCCCATTCTGCTGGCACAGTTTCACTCGTCAAAGCCTTCTTACATATTTCCAACATGCACTTCATACCACTCTCTCCACAACACTTAATCATTTCTGCATACAATTCATCAACCCCAGCTGTATTCCCATTTTTCAGCTGTTTCAGTGTTCTTCACCTGTGCAAGTGTCACATTTCCTATCACTGCATTCCTTCTCTGCACACCCCCGACACCAATCACGTTTACAGCGGATCTGCTCTCTCTATTCCCATTCATCAGGCTTTCAAAATATTCTTTCCATCTGGTCCTTACTTCATCCCCATGAGTTAACAATTTACCACTTACATCCTTCACAGGTGAATGTGGGGAAGAGTAAAGTGATGGTCTTCGAGAGAAGTGAAGCCAGTGAGTGTACAGTGAGATTGGATGGGAAGGAAATAGAGAATGTGAGTGAATTTAAGTACTTGGGCAGTGTGATGAATAAGGATGGTAGTCTGAAGGGTGAAGTGCTCGAAAGGGTACAGCAGGGAAGGAAGGTTGCTGGTTCGTTGAAAGCAGTGATAAGAAACAGGGAGGTGAGCATGGAAGTGAAAAAGTTGTTACATGACAGTATTGTGATACCAACTCTGACATATGGAAGTGAAGCTTGGACCCTGTTGGAAGGACAGAAGTCAAGAGTGAGAGCAGTGGAAATGAGTTACTTGAGAGGAGCATGTGGAGTCACATGGAAAGACAGACTAACAAATGAGGAAGTGAAGGAGCATTGTGGTGTGGTTGAGGACGTGATGGGAAGCGTTAGGAGAAACACGTTAAGGTGGTTTGGGCATGTGGAGAGGATGGAGAGTGAAAGATTGACGAGGAGAGTGTATGTGAGTGAGGTGGAGGGGGCGAGAGGGAGGGGGAGGCCGAGGATGAGATGGAGGGATGGAGTGGAGAGGTATATGAGAGAGGGGGGTGTGAGTTGGGAGCGTGGTAGTGAAATGGCAGGGGACAGAGTGACATGGAGGCGATTTGTTTGTGGCCACCCCGTTCGGGATTGAGGCGTCTGGCAATAGATAGATAGATAGATAGATNATGGAGAATGTGAGTGAATTTAAGTACTTGGGCAGTGTGATGAGTAAGGATGGTAGTCTGGAGGGTGAAGTGCTCGAAAGGGTACAGCAGGGAAGGAAGGTTGCTGGTTCGTTGAAAGCAGTGATAAGAAACAGGGAGGTGAGCATGGAAGTGAAAAAGTTGTTACATGACAGTATTGTGATACCAACTCTGACATATGGAAGTGAAGCTTGGACCCTGTTGGAAGGACAGAAGTCAAGAGTGAGAGCAGTGGAAATGAGTTATTTGAGAGGAGCATGTGGAGTCACATGGAGAGACAGACTAACAAATGAGGAAGTGAAGGAGCATTGTGGTGTGGTTGAGGACGTGATGGGAAGCGTTAGGAGAAACACGTTAAGGTGGTTTGGGCATGTGGAGAGGATGGAGAGTGAAAGATTGACGAGGAGAGTGTATGTGAGTGAGGTGGAGGGGGCGAGAGGGAGGGGGAGGCCGAGGATGAGATGGAGGGATGGAGTGGAGAGGTATATGAGAGAGGGGGGTGTGAGTTGGGAGCGTGGTAGTGAAATGGCAGAGGACAGAATGACATGGAGGCGATTTGTTTGTGGCCACCCCGTTCGGGATTGAGGCGTCTGGCAATAGATAGATAGACAGATCCTTCACACTTTCACATTTCTTCCCTTTGTCACTTCTACATTGCCGTGCCTCTTTCCAGATTAACTTCCTATTTTCAGAGTAATTTGCATTTATTCTTCTTCCTAGATCATCATTTACCTCCTCCTTTTTCCTCTTCACTAGTCTCTTTAAGTGATTCTTGCTCTCAGTGTATTCAGTATTTATTTCAATTGAACCCCTGTCCTGTAACCACTCTGGCCACTTCTTCCTCTTTTCCTCCACTGGTCTCAACCTCTTCATCCCACCATGCCGTTCCTTTCTTCTTTGTTGTTACTCTTGCCACACCACACACTGCTTTAGCACTCCTAACTATGCAATCCCCATATGCATTCCACTGGCTGTCCAGATCCATTTCATTCTAATTCACTGATTCTAACTCCTCCTCTACTTTGGTCCTGAATTCATCTGCCATTTCTTTGATTCTCAGCTTCTCAACTTTCAGTCTTTCTCCCTGACTGCTCCACTCACTCCTGGTCCACCCCACTCCTCTCAGCTTGATCTTGCATACAAGAACCATTTCATCTGACAGACCTCACCATTGTCCTCTCACGGCCCTTGTATCAGCAACCATTCCCAGCATCGACCTCTCTACGTGCACATAATCAATCAGGCTCCTTTCAACATGATCCCTATTCCCTCTATACCATGTATATTTATGCCTACCTTTGAGTTTGAAATGCGAGTTACGAATGCTCAACCTCCTTTTCCTGACACATCCTTCAGTCACTTCCCAGTATCATTTTCTCCTGGCACTCCACTGCAACTCATCATGTCATCCTCAGGACCAGTGCTTACTCTTCCACTCATATCGCCCATTACGATCTCACCATCCACTCACTCGATGTAGTACTGCTCTCAAGTGTCTGCCCTTTCCTCTCCTCCATCCTTCTTTCTTTCCATCCTCTTCTGTCATTCTTTCCTTCATTCTTTCCTCGTGCTTCTGCCTACAGGTGACTTTACACTCCCTCTTCTGTCTCTCTTTCCTTCACTCTTTCCTCTTCCTTCTGCCTGTGGGTGACTCTACACTGAGTGACAAGCCAAATGGTTTCCTGTACACCAGGAAACCATTTACTATGCTGGGTGGTAACCATAAAACCAAATTTTGGCACCTGGTGGTTTACTGGGTAATTACGGCGCTCCAATCGGATTGAGCTGGTGAAGGTTTATATACAAGTGGTGGTTGGGGTTTACTGCTCACATAATGCCATTCAGGGATGAGTGATGCTGGTCACGCTCATCTTAAATGTCAGGACCAACTTGCCTAGCCCTGGGCTCCTACGCTCCTCATGGGGCAATATAGGACTAGATGATGAATGAATGAATGAACAATCACTTTATAGCTCCTGGGCATTTCTCCCACCGTTTCATCCAGCTCTTGTTACCACCAAACAATTTTATTCAATTTGGGGAAAATCTCTTAATACTGAATGTATTAAGAAATGCTAACTATATCAAACTCCTAAGTTTCGAGGGCATGACTGTACAGTACTAACCTTTTCCTCTGACTGGCACAGCAGGAGAATTATCTTCACTTTCATCACTACTGCTGGAGCAACTGCAACTGCTGGACTCACTCGAAGAGTCAGAACTGGAGACCTTCTTACAACGCTGGCAATGAGAATGATAGCCCCCTTTGGTCTTGTCACTCTTAGTTCTTTTCTCTCTTGCTCTCTTACTGATGTCTGCCTTCCCCTTGCTTTTGGTGTCTATGTGGGGCACATGCCACTTTCTTCTATCTCTGTCCTCCTCCTCATACTTACTACTATTACCTCCACTGTTTTCTCTTTCCCTTGTTTCTTCCTTCTCTCTTCTGGTATTACCAGTCTCTCTCTCTCTCCAACTGCTAGTCTCATCTCTTTCCCTTCTGCTAACTCCATCTCTGTCCCTTCTGTGACCTACTTCATCCCTTGACCAACTCTTAGTTGCCTCAGTTACCACTGTGTAGCTACTTGAGCTCAGCACTCTAGTCTTCTTCCTGGGACTGGTGAAGATTGCAGTTCGCCCATGGTCATCATATATTACAACTTCTGATGTTACCGAATGTGGTCTGCCTGAAATGCAACAGAAAAAAATCAACATTTCACAACAGTATACTTAACAATATACTGTATTAGGACCATATATGCAGAAAGGTTTCACTTGCAAGGTTTTGCAGAAAAGTGTCTGGCTAGTTCAAAGCAGGTACTGTACACCCCTTTCAAAAAATCATGCTACTTAAGCACTAACATAAATGTGGACACAGCACTGTGATAGATGTGTCACCTGCGAAGGCAGAAAAGACATTTATTTTTGGTACAGTATTTACAGTCACTCCTCATTTTTTGTAAGTATTAGGGAACAGACACCCCCACGAATATTGAAAACCCATCTAAAAGGGCCCCTACGGCCATAATTTAACTATGGGATTGTGCTTCATTTTTAATGAAGCTACTACAAAGTTGAGTTAATTCTTGCCTCCTGAAATGTTCAATATATACAGTAGTTTTAGCCAAGAACTTGTTTTGCTTGTGTCGGTCTCTCTTTCGGCGGAAGTTTAAAGATGATGTATTAATTACAGTATTATACATCAGCCATTCAACCTAAGAAACAGTTCCCATTCCAAGATCTGATAATGACTTATCCCCCTAGGAAAATGTGCTACCACCACTTTCAAGTAAGTCATATAATCTTGGAGTGGGTGCAGTCTCTGAGCTAGGATGGCTGATATAGAATAATTTAATACATCATCATTAAATTTCCACCAAAAGAGAGACTGACACAAACAAAACAAGTTCTTGGTTAAAACTACAGAATATACTGAACATTTCAGGAGGCAAGAATTAACTCAGCTTTGTAGTAGCTTCATTAAAAATAATGAAAAGTGATATACAGTATGAGTACCAGGTTTTCAAAATTCAGACTTCATTTCGGGGAAATAAAACGACGAGAACAATGTACAGGCAAACCCCAATTTACGATACCCCTAGATGCGATACCCCGGAACAGTGATGGGGGTACATACACCACCCTATCCCACCTACCATAGGCCTACCACCAGTTTTGCAATGGGTTTTGATTTTTTTTTAAATGATATTTTAGACTTATATTTTGTGTTTAGGTTGGTTTATAAACTGTTTTTAGACTTACTGTGTTTTAGTCATAAGTGGAGTGAACACTCATTTAGGGTACGGATTCTCGCCCATCAGACGAGATACAAAACTGCGTGGACATCTAGGCAACTCAACAAAGAATATTTCGTGTTTGACCATTGAACAGTCATCTACCCTTTCAAGGAATACATAATAATAATTGTGAATAAATACAGTACTAATAATTACAAAAACCTTAGAAAGTAAATATTTCATGCAGTGATGAAAACTGTGACATCAATAAATCATGTGTTTACATTTGGGCTGTTCAAGGAAATACACTTTGAAAATACAATGCAATTTCTAAACAAATCCTGGAAAATAAGAGAGAAGAAAATAAAGAAGCTCAGCAACCAGAACGGTAACTAAAAAGACATAAAGAGGGCCCACTGAAAAAGCTATCCTGATCGCATCATCGGCTGATAAATCATGTGTTTCCATTCGGGTTGTTCAAGGGAAAACACTTTGAAAATACAAAAGAAATTTCTAAATAAATGTTGGAAAATAAGAGAGAAGAAAACAAAGGGGCTCAGCAACCAGAACTGTAACTTAAAGGACATAAAGAGGGACCTTTGAACAGGCTATCCCCATTGCACCAACAATCAATAAATCATGTGTTTACATTCAAGCTGTTCAAGGAAAAAAGCTTTGAAATTACAAAGGAATTTCTAAGTAAATGTTGGGAAGTAAGAAAGAAAATAAACGAGCTCAGCAACCAGAACAGTAACAAAAACGACATAAAGAGGGGCCGTTGAAAAGACTATCCTGATCGCATGACCTGTCAAAACATCAAACGATTCTCCATCACAACAACTGGCACCTTGGACGCATCTGCTTCATTCATACATTGTTATTATGCATAACAGATGTTTATTTAATTGTCCCGGGACCATCTGATGGTGGGATTGTATACAATGCTGCTGCTTCTTCTCTACAGAGTTTGAATACGAGTCAGATATCGTATTCTCCAGTGGTCTTCATTGGGTACAAGTGAGACGGGCACTGATTACAAGCTTAGGTTAGCTTCTTTTACAGCTGTTGGGCCATTTAGATTGGCTTTTGACTTTTTTTTGGACTCATTTGGGTGGGTTTAAGACTTGGATGGGGGGGAAACCCACAACTCAAAAACGCATCCCTATACTTTACATGTTAAATCAACCCCAAGATACGATACCCTGCCTAGCAATGGGTTTTTACTTAATCAATTTCATCGTTAAACCAGGGTATGCCAGTATCCTCCCCTGTTGTATTTCCGTTACAAAAGTTTTTTCAATACAGTACAGTACTTCAATATTCTATCTATCTATCTATCTATTGCCAGACGCCTCAATCCCGAACGGGGTGGCCACAAACAAATCGCCTCCATGTCACTCTGTCCCCTGCCTTTTCACTACCACGCTCCCAACTCACACCCCCCTCTCTCATATACCTCTCCACTCCATCCCTCCATCTCATCCTCGGCCTCCCCCTCCCTCCACCTCACATCAACAGAGAAAAATCACGGTAATTTAACATGTATCCGGGACTGAGAAGCTGTTAACGGTAGTGGCCTCTAGCGGTATGCAGCTTCACAAGTCCCCCACTGTAGCTCCCTAACAAACCAGATTTGGATACAAGTCTATATTACATTTTTACTTAGAACTGGATCATCTTATCATTTCTGAAAGTTATACTCTTTCCCCTGTGTGTTTCTATATATACAGTGCTTCCTTGGTTAATGCACATAACTGGTAGTGCACCTAAAAAGTGCGATTACAAATCTATGCAGTAACAAAAGCACAGAACCTATTGTTCATTTTAATTATAAAGGCACCAACACACTTGCATGTGTTGGCCTAGGTCACCTAACAGTGGCTCTCCATGCTGCTCGATCTCTGGCAGCCTCCTTATTCAGTCCCATACCCCTGAGGTCACACTCTACGATCTTGTCCTAAGCCTTTTTTGATCTGCCTCTGACAACCCTACTCCTGACATTCACATTTCTCACTTTCTGCCCTCAACTGACATCCTCCACCCTCTCCACATGCTCAAGCCTCCTCAATCTGCCCCTTTTCATTAAAGCAACAATACACTCCAGTCTCATCCTTCCTCTCAACTCTTCAATCGTAAACCTAGCCCCACCAGGCCACACATTCAAGGATGCCCTACACATCCACCTAATCACTGTCACTTCTGTACATTTGAGCCTATGCATATCCTCTTCCTTTACTGCCCAGGACTCACTACCATACAACATTACCCTCCTAACAAGCTACATGCAAAAATCTCTTAGCACCAAGGTTGGTGAT
>JAGKTI010000491.1:20753-49590 GCA_018397915.1 Birgus latro
CAAAAATGCCAAAAAATTGCACAAAAAAAACGAAAAAAATCCTGATTTTTTTTTCCGCATCAGTCTGAATTTCCCGCGCACGCTGACCAGCTGTGCTATTGCACTACCTGCCTGCTCTCGCTCTACCCCACTTCCTGCCCAGTCACCAGACTGTGCACACGCTCTCTCGCCATGGCTGTTTACGTGCTTGCTTTTGTGGTGATTCCCTACCACCTGCAGAGCTTGCTGCTCCTCTGCACCCTCTTCATCGTGTGTGTGATGATGGCCCCGCCGCCTGAGAAGAGGAAGAGAGTGGTGTTGACTCTAGAGAAGAAACGGGAGATATTGGAGAAAGTGGACACGGGATGGCCAACCTCACGCATCCTACGTGAATTCAACCTCCCTCGCTCTACTTTGATATCAAGAGGTCCCGAGACAAACTGCACCAGTACACAGCTGACTTCGCTTCGAAAACCAGACGGAACGTGGAGAGGAAGGTGATGTTTACTTCCAGAAATCGACTGTTCCATGCTCATCTGGTATCAACAACAATGTGCTGCTGGTGTGTTGGTACGTGGTACAGAGCTGAAAGCTGCTGCCGAGAAGTTCGCAAGGCTTCACGACACCCCAAACTTCAAGGCATTTGAAGGTTGGCTCTTCGCGTTCAAGTTACGGCACGGACTTACCAACCGTAAGGCCCATGGCGAAGCTCTGGATGCCAACGAGGAGGGAATAGAAGAGTTTTAGAAGAAGGTGAACGGCTTGATTGATAGGAAGGGCCTCACTCTCGGTTAAGTCTACAATGCTGAAGAAACTGGCCTATTCTATCACTCTGTGCCTATGAACACTCTCACTGAGGAGACGGAGAAGCATATACCTGGCCGCAAGCTATCCAGGCAACGGGTGTCTGCTTTGTGCTGCGCCAATGTTAACGGCATGCACCGCCTCAAGCCCATTATCGTTGGCCGTGCAAAGCAGCCTCGGTGCCTTCATGGGTTAATGGATGTCCTTCCTGCCGCGTGGTATCATTCTGTGATGGCTTGGTTCACAACCAAGATCTTCAGAGATTGGTTTCACCAACATTTTGTCAAGGAGGTCATTCATAATCAAACAGAGACACTGAAAATCCCACACAACCAAGTAAAAGCCCTCCTGAATCTGGACAATGCACCCGCGCATCCGTCCGACAAGGAATTGGTGGCTCAAAATGGCCGTATTAGGTTGTTTTTGCCACCTAATTCGACTGCTCTCATCCAACCAGTGGACCATGGAGTGATTGTGGCAACGAAGAGGCTGTACCAACAGAGGTTTCTGGACGAGGTGATGGTTGTCTTCGAGGACGAGACATGTGAGGCCAGCAGACTGTGGAAAACTTTCACCGCTACAACATCAAGTCTGCCATCTACAACTGGGCCAGTGCATGTAAGGAAGTCACCATCAAGACTCTAGAAAGTTGTTGGTCTCGTCTGCTTCATGGAACTGATGTGGTGCATGACTTTCTAGGTTTTGAGGAGGATGACTTCCATGCAAAGCTTCATGCGGGTGGAGACGATGTTGATGTGGACGAAGTGCATGAGCAGTTGGATGACGACGAGGACGATCCTGGGTATCAGATCATGTCTGACATAGAGATCGCATCTTCTGTTGACGGTCCTAGCAACCAGCAAGAAGATTCCGACGAGGACAGCGACGATGATATAGAATCCTCTCAGCACGACACTACTCCAGCCATCCCCAAGCTGAGCGCACTCCGGGAACATGTGGCGTTCGTCCTGGCCTACCTAGAACACCCAGACTGCGACAGGGAGATGGGGCCCTTGGAACTTGTGGGTGAAGTGCGAGCTTTCAGGCAGCGCATCATTAATCGTCAGAATCGTTGTTGCTTGTGTCAATCAACCACTAACAGTTTCTTCAGCCCTGTCACCCCCACCGTGCTCAGCCCTCGCTCCACACCAATGCCTCACCAAGACGGGTTTTCAAGCTCCGAGCCACAGCCCAGCACATCGGCCACGGCGGAGTCACCACTGGATGTGAGTTTGCGGCTCTCCTCAGAATCCTCTGCAGTGGATGGCTCATCACCACGTCCCTCCAACGAGCCCCTAGGCCACCTCCAGCAGCTCCTCTCAGACTCTGACAGTGATTAAGCTCCAAGGACTTGCCACTAGACCACAGGGGAATTTACAGTGATGTGATGTGATGTTACAGTGGTGAAAAGTACATTTCAGGGAATGAAAGCGTTAAGAAAAGTGCTGGTGAAAAGTGCAGCGCCAGTGCCAAGGATTTAGTGAAATGCATCGGTGAATTCCTGCAGGTGCCTCAAGTGCACCTTCATACTGTCAAAAGTCTGGGAGGACAAAGTGGGATATACCTCAGGACGGCCACAGCCTTCTCGTAAGTAACCTAACTTCATCAAAAATCCTTGTTTTGTTCTTCCCATTTCATTAATTTCATGCACAGACTGTGTCAAAGGTGATTTCCATAATGATTTTCATGTCTATCCTTTTCTCAGCATGCTGTAAAGTGGTAAAAAATTCCCATAAATCTAAATCATAATTTCCTGTCATCAATTTATTTTTTCATGCATTGTGACCAACAGTATTTAAGAGCACAAGCTGTGAAAAAGGTGATTTTCAGTGATTTCCATGTCTGACACTTACTTTCAGCATGATGTAGAATGGTGAACACCTTTGCCATACCTAACTCTTAATCATCATTTTTCTGGTAACAATTTATTTATTTTAGTGCATAAGATGTGAGAAATAGTGAAAATCATAGTGATTGCCATGTCTGATACTAACATTAAGCTGCCAAGTGGTGAACACCTATGCCTCACTCACCTCAAAATCATCATTTTTTGGTTAAAATTCAATGAATTCATGCTTTGTGTTCATTATTTTAATGCATAAGATGTGAGAAAGAGTGATTTTCATAGCAATTGCCATGTCCGATACTTACTTACACAAAGCTGCCAAGTGGTGAACACTTATGCTTTACTCACCTGAAAATCATAATTTTTCTGGTAACAATTTATTTATTTGATGCTTTGTATCCCATATTTTAGTGCATAAGATGTGAGAAATGGTGATTTTCATAGTGATTGCCATGTCCGATACTAACACTAAGCTGCCAAGTGGTGAACACCAATGCCTTACTTACCTCCAAATCATCATTTTTTGGTTAAAATTCAATGAACTCATGCTTTGTGTTTATTATTTTAGTGCATAAGATGTGAGAAAGGGTGATTTTTATAGTGATTGCCATGTCCAATACTTACTTACACTAAGCTGCCAAGTGGTGAACATTTATGCCTTACTCACCTGAAAATCATCATTTTTCTGGTAACAATTTATTTATTTGATGCTTTGTATCCCATATTTTAGTGCATAAGATGTGAGCAAGGGTGATTTTCATAGTGATTGCCATGTCCAATACTTACTTCCACCATGCTGCCAAGTGGTGAAAACCTAAGCCTTACTTACCTCAAAATCAACATTTTCTGGTTAAAATTCAATGAATCCATGTTTTGTGTTCATTTTAGTGCATACGAAGTGAGAAAGGGTGATTTTCATGGTGACTGCCATGTCCGAAACTTACTTACACTATGCTGCCAAGTGGTGAACAATCTGCCTTACTCACCTCGAAATCATCATTTTCTGGTTAAAATTCAATTAATTCATGCTTTGTGTCTATTATGTATGTGAAAAGGGACTTAAATAGGTGCTATGCATGTCTGGTAGGGAGGTAGGTAGGTAGGTGGTTTTCTGATTTGGGTTAGGTTAGGGTCATGAACGACCGGTGCGGGAGCTTCAGGACCAGTATCCGGACAAGACCACTTTCTGGATATGCCTTTGGCTCTATTACGTTGGATAGTGAGAAGATTACTGTATTTGCATTTTTTCAAGTACAGAACCACTAGCAGTATTTACTGTCGATATCAGATATGAAGAGAAGAAATATCAAAATGACTTTTAATGAATATTTTGGTCATTGTTTTGCCTAATTCTGTGTGAAAGCATGTTGTTACCCTGACACTGTTTTGCAGCTTAACAGTCTTGCTTAGTGGTAGGTGGTGGCGACCATCATCCACTCACTTGATGTAGTGCTGCCTACTTCTTCCTTAGCCTTTATCATTCTCTTTCTGAGCCTGCCCTCCTCTCTTCCTATTTCTCCCATCTTTTCTGTCACTTCTTATTGCTTTTCTTTCCTTTACAGGTGCCTTTACATTGAGTGACAAGCCAAATAGTTTCCTGTAAACCAAGAAACCATTTACAACGCTGGGTGGTAACCATATAACCAAACCATACGTGCTCCCTACGTGTCAACAAGTGGGTTGGTGGAGGGTTAGTGCCCCTCCCCGTAAAACAAATAACTCAGAGTCAAATGGCCACCCCTTACGGGATTGTGGCGTCTGGCAATTGATAGATAGATAGACAGTCTTGCTGAAAACCATTAAAGGTTCAAAATAATAAGTGGGTGAGTGGGAATTAACGGAAAAAAAAAAATGATGACCGAAAGCACCAAGTTGAGTGTGGTATACTGTCTACTGGCCATGTGGGTATATGTACGTAAACAGTGTACACACGCTGCTGAAATAAACACAAACTGCCCACACCCAGTAGTTAGTTTATTCTTTATTCAGTTGTAATATTTAGTGACTGTTCTCACTGTAATCTATATAAAGAAGTGATTTACTGCATATAGCTACAGTAATAAGAAAGAAGACAGTAGATGGGGGCAATAAGAGGACAGTAACTCTGACACAAAGAGATGAATGACAATTGGTAACTTCGTTTTAGCTCAGCTTATACAACAAGACTGTAGTTGATGGAAAAGCATTACATACTGTATACAGTAGATCTTGCCTACGGTTCTTCATTACTACCCTATGTGTACAAGGTTAGCACTTTGGTACTCGTATGTGCAATGTGTATACAGGCAAACACCCTAGTTTAATGATGAAATTGGTTAAGTAAAAACCCATCGCTAGGGGAAGTATTGTATATCGGGGCCGATTTAACATGTAAAATACAGGCAAACCGTGATTTACGATACCTCTAGATGTGATACCTCAGAATAGTGATGGGGGTAGAAATACCGCCCTACCCCACCTATCATAGGCCTACCACCGGTTTTGCGATGGGTTTTGATTTTTTTAACCAACTGTGATGATATTTTAGACTTAAATTTTGTGTTTAGCTTGATTTACAAACTGTTTTTAGACTTGGATTAATGTGTTTTAGCCACAGGTGGAGTGAACACTATTGTTTGGGGTATGGATTCTTGCTCATCAGACAAGGTACAATACAGTGTGGACAACTGGGTGATTCAACAAAGAATATTTTGTGTTTGACCAATGAACATCTAACCTATCATGGAATACATAATAACAATTTTTAATAAATATCAATAATTATGAAAGTCTTTGGGAGTAAATATTTCATGCATTAATGAAAACTGTGACATCGATAAATCATGTGTTTACATTTGGGCTGTTCCTGGAAAAACGCTTTGAATATACAAAGCAATTTCTAAACACATGTTGGAAAATAAGAGAGAAGAAAATAAAGGAGCTCAGCAATCAGAACAGTAACTTAACTCACCGCATACCAGCGCCATTTTAAAATGGTCTGACGTAATGCCACGGTCAATGCCAGTGCAGTTTTAAAGCGGCTTAAATTTCAAAAATTCATTATGGCCGCATTTTTCAAGATACAAGCGCAAAAATTGGTGTACTTGTAGGGCAACCCTTCCTCTACCTTGCCTCAGGCAGTCAGCCCCATACACCCACGCGCTCCCTCCCCACACTCACTCTGCTTGTGTCTGTCATACAGTGCAGTAACGTCGAGCTGCGGTCTCTCAGACAAGGAGATTCAGGAGCCCCTAAAGGAATGTGACGTGGATGATGACGTGCAGGATAAAGTCTACGTCCAGCCTGAGGAGGAGAGTATTAATGACAAGAAAATTCCCTCACCACATAAATCAAGGTACGTGGGGTATGCTACGGCAACACGAGGAACGAGGTCACCTGCATGTCGTTGAAGTGTAAGTCGCGACAAGGAGGAAGGTGACAGTTCAGCTGGTCATGGGTGGCTGCGAAAGCCTAGGATTTCCCTACATGAGGAGGAAAGTGTGAGGAGGAAGAGTGGCCAATTTGGTAAAGTTCCATTTTTGGAGAGAGTAAGTCATCTTGCCCACGCTCTCCTCGCTCCACGGTGACCTAGCTCAGCCTAGCACCTCAGGACAAAGTGTTCCCTCATTCCCCACACCCAGCACCTCACGTGAAAATGTTCCCCCATTCCCCACAGTCCGAGGACGACGGAGGCGATGATGAGAAGGAGGAAACGATGTGGGAGTGGAAGGATGGGAGTGAAATTGTCCCACAGATTCACACGTTCACCCACGAGAATGTGGCCGGATGTACTGTTCCTGAGCTTAAACCCTAGCTCAAGTAGGCTGCAGTTTTTAAGAAACTATTTCCCAGTGGACTTTGTATTGAAAATTGTTGCCCTTACCAACGCCTTTGCAGCATTTGAGCGTGGGGGAACGACACAGACCCCACACAGCCAATTGTTTGAACCTGATGTGATGCTAAATGAAATGTACTTGCTCCTAGCACTTGTTCTTTTGATGGAAATATTGGAAAAAAATCAGCATCCTTCCTATTGGTCTGACGATCCAGTAATGGTGACATCATTTTCTGGCAAGGTGATGGGGAGGAATAAATTTCAATACATCCTGAGCTACCTACATTTTTTGACACCCTTGACCCAGTTAACGCTAACAACACAGACAAGATGAGGAGGATACGTCTAGTTTTTGATCACCTGTGAGAGAAAGTCCGTACCTCCTTCTCTCCATACCGAGACCCTGTCATAGACGAGAGTCTTGTGCTATGGAGAGGTAATATTGCATTCAGACAGTATATCCACAGCAAAAGACACAGGTTTGGCTTCAAAATCTTCGTGATGTGTGATTGTGGAACTCGGTATGTGCAGGACACAGTCCTGTACACAGGTGTTCAGATGGACATCACAGAAGATAGACGCTTAGGACTGTCAGGGGCAGTGATAAAGACGATAATTGAGGAATACCTTCAATTTTGGGCACGTCCTGTACCTGGACAACTGGTACACAAGCCCCCTTCTCACCAGGTACCTTCACCTGCAGGAAACTGGTCTGTGCGGCACTGTAAAGAAGAACAGTCGGCACATGGTAAAGGTGGGGAGGAAGCTTCAGAAAAATGAGGTAGTTTTTTACAGGGCAAATAATATCCTCGCCACAGCATGGCACCACAACCGCGAAGTCTTCCTCCTCTCGTCTGTTCATCGGCCCCTTCTACACCGCAGACAGTGTAGATTAAAGGGCAGAAGGGCGGCGCCACATCTGGAAACCAGAACCTGTCCTGGCATACAATGTGAACATGCAACAGGTGGATCAATCTGATGCAAAGACTTCCAGTGTGGACTGTGCCAGGTCCACAACGAAGTGGTATAAGAAATTATTCTTCCAACTCCTCGACATCACCGTCCTCAATGCTTACTATCTCCACGCACAAACCACTGGCATCCAGGAGACCTTCGAGGGATATATTCATGAGCTGGTGCGGGAGATTGTGGGGGAATATGGGGAAGATAGATGTGCCGCTCGCCACTGCCACACCTGTCCACTGGACACTTCCCCAGCATCATCCCTCCAAGTGCAACGCGTCAAAATCCCCAGCGGAGGTGTCACGTGTGTGCCAATAGCACTGTAAGGCCACGTATTCAGCGAAAGGACTCAAGGTACATGTGCGCAGAGTGTGACATGGGCCTGTGTATATTCCTATGCTTTGAGGAGTACCACACTCTCACTAACTATTGAGTAACAGTAGTGTGGTAATCATGAGCGACAAAAAGACACTCAAAAAGTGTTGTAAGACACTCAAAAGTTGTAAGTACAGAAAAAGACGCTCAGAAAGTGTTATAAGTACTTCACACAGTGAAGGCATGTTGTAAATATTTTCTCATAAGTGTAAGGACTGTATGTAATGAAGTTAAGTTTTACATATGTTCTCGTGAATGTAAGACGATGTATTCACAGTGAGACGCTCAAAAATACTCTTATAATGTCTGTGTATACTGAAGGCATGTTGAAAATAATGTATCATAAGTGAAAGGGCTGTACATTGTGAAGTCAAGTTGTACATATTTTTTTGTATCCGTACGACAATGCATTCACAGAGATACGTATAGTGTGACAGGTGTTGAAGTACTAAGAGATTTATTTGTGAAAAAAAGACGCTTTTTGAAATCCTACGAAAATTATTTTTTGTGAGTGTGAAGTGGACAAAATAGTGTAAAGAACATTCCTATACCTTCCCTGAGTCACGCTGGTGAGAATAACTGAGTTTACCTTGCATAAAAAACTGGTTTTCTCTTACCTCTGCTGAGGATTACGGCATGCACACTCACCTGAAGTCGGCGGTGGGACTCCAGAAAATGCACTTCTGACCTCCAGAGAGTTTTTTCAAGCTGATAATGGTTTTTTTCATATCAAAATCTATAATCTTAGCTAAAAATTAAAATAAAATAAAATAAAATAAAAATAGAAAATAGAAAACTGGCCGCCATGGGGGTGACTGACACATGGGGCTAAGAGTGTCCGGCACCCAGCAGGTTAGACAACATAAAGGAAGGCCGTTGAAAAGACTATCCCAATCGTATCGTTTCGTTTCGTTTTTGAAGGCTCCAACATGCTTGCATGTGTCGGCCTTGGTTTCCTAAATGCGGCTCTCCACGCTGCTCGATCTCTGGCAGCCTCCCTATTCAGTCCCTTAACCCTTAAGTCACATTTCATGACCTCGTCCCATGTCTTTCTCGGTCAACCCCTCCCAACCCCTCCCCCAATATTAACACTTCTCACCCTCTGTACCCAATTATCATCCCCCATCCTCTCCACATGTCCAAACCACCTCAGCCTACCTCTCCTCATCACAACACCAATACACTCCAGTCCCATCCTACCTCTCAACTCTTCTATCGTAAACCCAGCCCCCCCAGGCCTTGCACGCAGGGATGCACTGCACATCCACCTAATCATCGTCATTTCTGTACGTTCAAACCTGCGAATATCTTCTTCCTTTACTGCCCAGGTCTCACACTCCTAACACATGCTGCATACAAAGACCCCTTAGCACATAAGGAGAGTCCTCTCAATGTCAGGAGAGGCAACAGCTCCCTGAACTTCTTCCAACCACTTCTCACTCTAGCAACCGAGCTAACTCCAGCCCCACCTCAGGCACATAACACGTCTCCCAAATAACAAAACTCCTCCACACACTCAAGAGACTCACCTGCAAGTTCAACCATCTCACGCCTAACGATCTCCACCTGCTCTCCCCAACATATGAAATCAGCATCATCTTGCAGTCTACCACTAATACCACTACATCTCTTGTGCACCCATTTATCACAAACACTACACAAGATGGAATTACTTAACACACCCTTGTGGCAGACTGCACATGGCCACTCTCTCTCTCCTCTGATTGTACTGCCACCGACCCTAGATATCATCACTTTTGTTTTATCTGCATTTACCCTTAAGCCCTTGTACCCCATACCATCTCTCCACTTCTTAAATCTTTCCTCTGCCTCCTTTTCATTCTCTGCAATCAACACCAAATCATCAGCATACAACATCTCCCATGGGAGTCCGTCTCTGAAGTCACGTGAGAAGGCTTCAAGCACCATGATAAACAACAAGGGACTCAAAACTGACCCCTGATGCACACCAACATTCACGGAAAACTCATCACTCAAAGCTCCATTCACTCTTACCTGGGTGCGAGCACCCATGTACATGGCCATAACCACCCTAACCAGCCATTCTTCCAACCCTAGCTTACTTTCTCAAGGAAAATTATTTTAGTACTACAAACAACACAGATGATTGACATTTGATTTTCGATCAAGAAAAATATCAGAGAACAAATGAAATACTGTATATCTACCTAGTGATATTAAAGAAAGCTGCCTGAAAGCCTTCGATAACGTGTTCATTGCCAATTCCACCGACTGGACATGACGTCACCATACCAAACTCATATGAAATCAATTTTAAACCATAAATAGCAGTGGAAGCCCAACTGGAAGCACTAAAACCTAACTGGGGGGCTTCATCCTCCGGACCCCCCAACAATTATAATCTACCTAACCTAGTGAAGATGTGCGTTCCGTATAATGGCGCCAAAACAATATTGTGCAATAAGAGTGTTCATTAATCATTGGCACAATCATCACCAGGATTGCCATTTGGTATTTTTGATTACCAAAATGGGCCAATTTGGTAAGGAAAAATTTTTTTGGTAATGAATCTGCATGATTCATTACCAAATGGATTTTTCACACGTATGAAGAGAAGGTGGACTGTCTGCTCTCTTTGATTAATCTGCTAGCCTACATAGTGTAAAAATAATCAACATGCTGCTAATTATAAGCGACGAATGCTGGTGATAGGGAGAGCTGGAGCTCCTGTTTCACTAGCTACTCATACCTAACCATTCCCCTTTGCTGACCTTTTCAGTGTGACAGTAACCTCCAGTAGACCAGCATACTCTCCCAAACATTTCCTCTATCTTATGCACTACACCACATGTGCTTTACATATAACACAACACATTCCACTACGTTACAGGGGTTGACGCCAGGAAGGGCATGTGGCCAGAAAACTTTACCCCCGCTACCTAGTGGCGGACTCTTGGGGGGAGACGTGACGGAGATTCCGCCAGGATAAATCATGGGTCCGGGGCGAGATGGGGCTCGAACCTGTGCTAGAAGGTACAGGGTATTGCGGTTCCCAGGCTGCCACTTCCGTCCAATAGGGAGGGGCCCGAACCTGGAGTAGCACCCCAGGAGGCTGCCCTATCAGGGGGTGCATAATGTGCCAAGGCATGCTTGGAGAGTGTCCCTGTAGCTGTCCTGGCAGGGTGCCCTGAGGCCACTGCCACTGGTAAGCTGGTGGGCTAGGGGCCCCAGATCCATTGCCTGGACCTGGGACTGTGCAGTGGGTGGGGCCTGTGGTACGATTACAACTCTTTATTATCACTGACTATGACTACATACAAGAACAAGCTTCAAAGCAAGCCTGAGGACATTAAATCACACAGGGGAATGAGAGTGGGTTCATGGAATGTAAAAAGTTTGAGAGAAAGAGCAGGGGAAGTCGTTGAGGCATTCAGTAGGAGGTGGGTGGATGTGGCATGTTTGCAGGAAGTCCAGTACAGGGGTGGATCAGCCAGAAAGATTGTTGGGGAGGATTGCTACTAAAAGTTGTTTTGGCAGGGGGGGACAGACGGATATTGGGGTGTGGGTGTGCTGGTTGTGGAGAAATAGGTGGAATATGTTATGAACGTTATGAGAGTAAGCAATAGGCCATTGGTAGTGAAAATTTTGTTCGGTGGAATGACGATTGCAATTATATCGGCATGTGCTCCACAGGCAGGCTTGGATGAGGTAGAGAAGGATAGATTTTGGGATGAATTAATATGGGTAGCAGGTGGTATGGGGGATGATGAGATAGTGGTTTTGGGAGGGGACCTAAATGGTCATGTAGGTGAAGCAGCTCAAGGTTATGAAGGAGTACATGGGGGATGTGCATATGGTATAAGGAATGTGGAAGGGGAAGAATACACGAGTTTGGGGAGGCAACAAACATGATTGTGTGCAACACACATTTTAGGAAGAGAGTAGGTTGATTACGTATGAGTCTGGGGGAAACAGCATCACACAGATTATTTTCTGGTTAGGAGGGTTGACAGGAGGTTAGTGTGGGATGTTAAAGTTACAGGAAGCAAGGAGTGTGTGCAGCAGCACAAACTATTGATTTGTGACATGTTGCTTAAAGAACGAGTGATGAAAAAGAAGACATATGTACCTAGGAGGAAAATATGGAAGCTGGAAAACCAAGCAGTAAGAGATGCCTTTTACAGTGAGATGAGGAGAGTGGTGGCTGAACAGCGAGTCATAGATAGAGGCATTAATGAACAGTACAGAGCCCTTAAGAACAACCTCTTGAGAGTTACTGATGCAATATGCAGTTGGACAAGAGGCCCACCAAGTCATAAGTAACTTGGTGGTGGGATGAGGGTGTAGAAGCCGCAGTTAAGAGAAAAGAAGGCTTTTCCGGGAATGGAAGAAGACTGGTAACAAGGAGGAATACTTGGCTGCCAAGCATAGGGCTAGAAGAGAGGTATACAGGGTGAAGTATGAATCAAAGAAACTTTTACTTGATAACCTAAACCATGTGAGAAGGAAAAATATGATATTTAAGGTGGCAAATCAGGTGAAGAGGGATAATCGGGATATTATAGGTGAGCAGTGTGTGAAGAATGATGAAGGAAGGGTAGTGGTGAACAGAGGGGATTTTAAAGATGCATGGAGGGAGCATTATAGCCAGCTGTTGAATGAGGAGTTTGACTGGGACAGGGAAGGTTTGGAGCCAGCAGATCCAGTGTTTGACCCCTGGCCTTTGATTGACACTGCTACTGTGAGGGAGGCAATTGGCAGGATGCGGGTTGGGAAGGCAGCAGGAGTGTCTGAGATGACTGCCGAAATGTTGAGGGTCTCAGGAGATATAGGGGTGAGGTTAGTCACTGACCTGATAAATATGATTAGCCTATATATGAGTGTGTCGTCCTGGATGACTGGCTGAAGAATGTAATTGTAAATGTGTACAAAGGGAAGGTTGATGCCTTGGAAAGAGGAAATTATACAGGTATAAAGCTTTTATCAGATAATGAAGGTAATGGTGAGAGTTCTTGAAGGTATGATTAGATAAACTGAAGGTAATGGTGAGACTTCTAGAAGGTATGATTAGATAAAGAGTGAATATTGATGAGATGCAGTGTGGGTTTATGCCACGCAGGGGGACCACTGATGTCATAGTCATTGTCCGACAACTTCAGGAAAAATATATTGG
This sequence comes from Birgus latro, assembly GCA_018397915.1. Lineage (NCBI taxonomy): Eukaryota > Metazoa > Arthropoda > Malacostraca > Decapoda > Coenobitidae > Birgus > Birgus latro. The sequence goes on from JAGKTI010000491.1 coordinate 33,690, forward strand.
AAAGAAAATGGAACTGTACTTGGTTTTTGCTAATTTAGAAAAGGCCTTTGACAGAGTCCCTAGAGAGGTGGTGAAGTGGGTAATGAGAAAGCTTGGGTTGGAAGAGTGGCTAGTTAGGGTGGTTATGGCCATGTATGTGGGTGCTCGCACCCAAGTAGGAGTGAATGAAGATTTGAGTGATGAGTTTTCCATGAATGTCGGTGTGCATCAGGGGTCAGTTATGAGTCCCTTGTTTATCATGGTACTTGAAGCCCTCTCATGTGACTTCAGAAATGGACTCCCGTGGGAGATGTTGTATGCTGATGATTTGGTGTTGATTGCAGAGAATGAAAGAGAGGTGAAGGAAAGATTTAGGAAGTGGAGAGATGGTATGGGGCACAAGGGCTTAAGGGTAAATGCAGATAAAACAAAAGTGATGATATCTAGGGTTGGTGGCAGTACAGTCAAAGAGGAGGGAGAGTGGCCATGTGCAATTTGCCACAGGGGTGCAGGAAGTAATTCCACCTTGTGCAGTGTTTGTGATAAATGAATGCACAAGAGATGTAGTGGTATTAGAGGTAGACTGCGAGATAATGCTGACTTTGTGTGTGCGACGCATTGGGCAAAGCAGGTGGAGATTGTTATGTGTGAAAGGATTGAACTTGCTGGTGAGTCTCTTGAGTGTGTGGAAGTGTTTTGTTATTTGCGAGGCATGTTATGTGCTGGAGGTGGGGCTGGAGCTAGCTCTGTGGCTAGGGTGAGAAGTGACTGGAAGAAGTTCAGGGAGCACTTCCACCAACCCCATGACCCAAGACTCCTTTGCTAATCCCTTTGTGCCTTTGTGCTCAACATTCACTTTTAACATATTTACATTATTACTGCCTGCTGATGTGTATCCATACCTAAATCATGAAAATAATCAGCGTGCCATGTTTTCTTGGACAAGGGGATAATGTATAGGTTATATCCCCCAATTTCAGCCCTGTCTACTTAATGGGCTCCAAAAGAAACTACGCTGAAAAAACATGAAGCAGTGGGAAAGAAAAATCAAAATATAACCACGAAATGCCTTCAGAATTCCACAAGGACAAAAACAGGGAGAGGGGGGAGGAGGGGTGCAGATGAGTTTATACCCACATCCATTTCCTTCCAAAACACCGAGATATATCTTTCCATATCTTTTGCTTACTTGGCGAAGGAGAAAAACGATCCGGGTAGTTATGCATGTGATGTGGGCTTGAGGGCATAGACAGGGAACTGATCTCGCCGTCCTCCTCTCCGCTCTCGTCGCTGCTGATCTCGCCCTCTTCATGTTCACTGTCTAAGATCACCACATTCTCGGCATCGGAGATCACCTCTAGCACGTCATCGTTGTTCTCCAGGGCACAGGATGAATTCATGATTGTGTGGTGATGTCATAAAAACAGCAACTGGAGAATAATTCAGAATTAAGACACGCCTCCAACCATTCACGGACCGTACAGCAACAAACATCTGCTATGACGCATTGAACAATAGTAACTTGTCGACATTTATATCCTCTCTTTACAAAAATACCAAGCAAGACAGTAAGTATGAAGAAATAAAGTAAAATTATATATGTATATTCTTAGAGATTACAATAAAATAATGACGGTGCTTGAGAAATAAAATAGCATTATATAACATCCAAAGCAACATTTTCGTAATTTTTTATTCACTGCAAAATGGAAGTGATGTTAGCATTCACTACTCTGATGACTGGTTTCCTTTAATGTTTATCATAATTTTTATTCTGATTTGCTTACTAGATGATGATGGCGCACTTTCTCAAATAGAACGGACGCGTAAGAGTCGTGTACTGTTCACGATATCGATCTAACCCTATGAAATATTAGTGTTCTGAGTGTTGATTGAATAAAGTATTTTTTTGTTATAGAGGTATACAGAGTACATATACAATAAAAGAAGGGTGTGGATCTTGCCATACACCTTTTTCAGCTCGGTTATATAGTCTATCTATCTATCTATTGCCAGACATCTTAATCCCGTAAGGGGTGGCCACAAACAAATCGCCTCCATGTCGCTCTGTCCCCCGCCATTTCACTGCCCTGCTCCCAGCTTACACCCCCCTCTCTCATTTACCTCTCGACTCCATCCCTCCATCTCATCTTTGGCCTCCCCCTCCCTCTCCCCCCCCCTCCACCTCACTCATATACACTCTCCTCGTCAGTCTCTTACTCTCCATCCTCTCCACATGGCCAAACCATCTTAATGTGTTCTTTCCTAACGCTTCCTATCACATCCACACAACAACACTCCACGTCCTCATTTGTCAGTCTCTCTCCATGTGACTCCACACGCTCCTCTCAAATAACTCATTTCCACTGCTCTCACTCCTGACTTGTGTCCTTCCAACAGGGCCCAAGCTTCACTTCCATACGTTAGAGCTGGTATCACAATACTGTCACGTAACAGCTTTTTCACTTCCATGCTCTCTTCCCTGTTTCTTATCACTACTTTCAAGGAACCAGCAACCTTTCTTCCCTGCTGCACCCTTTCAAGCACTTCACCTCTAAACTTCCATCCTTAATCATCACACTACCCAAGTACTCGAATGAACTCACATTCTCCATATCCTCCCCATCCAATCTCATTGTACCTTCACTGATTTCACTTCTCTCGAAGACCATCACTTTACTCTTCCCTACATTCACCTGTAGATTCCGTTTTTTATACACTCTCCCAAATTCATCTACCAAGCCTTGCAGCTCCCCTTCGACTTCACTTAACAACACAGTATCATCTGCAAACAACAGTACAGGGAGTTTCCAAACACTGCCCTCTCTCACTAGGGCCACTCCAACATCCACTGCCCTACTTTGTATTTCTTTTATAACCCTATTAATATACAGATTGAACAACCATGGAGACATGACACATCTTTGTTTCAGTCCAACCTTCAAATGGAAAAATTCACTCAGTTCACTGTCCACGCGCACTGCAGCCTTAGCACGCTCACACATTCTCTTCACAACCTTCAGCAACTTCCCATCTGAGTCATGTATTCTTAATAATTTCCATAATCCTTGCCTATCCACCCTGTCATATGCAATGGATGAACAGAAGGAGGGAAGGACAGTAGGAAGTACTCCATACAAGGAGGGTAGAAAGGTTGCAAGAGGATGGAAAAAAAGGCAGAATATAAGAGAGAAGTGGAGGAGGGATTGAGTGAATATGGTTTGGAGCAGATCAGATAGGGCAGGTGTGAGGTGTGTGCAAGATATTCAGTGGGTGTATAATGGCGGGGCAGTTACAGCGCCAAGGCATGCTTGGAGGGTGTCCCTGTAACTGTCCTGGCAGGGTGCCCCGAGGCCACTTCCACAGCCACTGGTCAAGGCTGGTGGGCTAGGGGTCCCAGATCCATTGCGTGGGCCTGGGACTGTGCAGTGGGTGGGGCCTGCAGCATGTCTTATCCCTTTATTATTGTTACTGATTATGACAAAGTTAAAGAATGAAATTCAAAGTAAGCCTGAGGACACTAAATCACCCAGGTGAATCACAGTGGCATCGTGGAATGTGGGAAGAGTGAGGGGTAGAGCGGGGGTAGTGGCTGAGACACTGAGTAAGAGGCGGGTGGATGTGGTAAGTGTACAAAGGTCCGGTATAGGGGTGGATCAGCCAGAAAGATTGCTGGGAGAGATTGTTTTTACAAGTTGTTTTGGCAGGGTAATTCAGACGGATATGGTGACGTGGGTGTGTTGGTTGAGGAGAATTGGGTGGAATATGTCATGAATGTTATGAGAATAAGTGATAGGATAATAGTAGTGAAGATATTGTTCGGTTGGAAAATGGTTGCATTTATATTGGCGTACGCTCCACAGGCAGGCTTGGATGAGGTAGAGAAGGATAGATTTTGGGATGACTTAATAGGTGTAGTAAATGGTTTGGTGGATGATGAAATTGTAGTTCTGGGAGGGGACTTAAACGATCATGTAGGTGAAGCACATCAAGGATTTGAAGGAGTACATGGAGGATATGCATATGGTACAAGAAATGAGGAAGGAGAAAGGATACTCGAGTTTGGGGAGGCAATGAACGTTATTGTGTGCAGCACACAGATAGACTATTTCCTGGTCAGGAGGGCTGATAGGAAGTTAGTGAGGAATGTTAAAGGTATAGGGAGCGAGGAGTGTGTGCAGCAACATAAGTTATTGATATGTGACATGGTGCTTAAGGAGAGGGTGATGAAAAAGAGGATCTATGCACCTAGGAGGAAAAATATGGAATCTGAAAAAACCAAACAGTAAGGGATGTCTTCTATAGGGAAATGAGGAGAGTGGTGGCTGAACAGGGAGACGTTGACAGAAGTGTTAATAAACAGTACAGAGCCCTCAAAAGCAACCTCTTGAGAGTTACTGATTCAGTAAGTGGATGGACAAGAGGCTCACCAAGACATACAGTAACTTTGTGGTGGGATGAGGGTGTACAAGCTGCAGTTAAGGAGAAAAGCAGGCTTTTCCAAGAACGAAAGAAGGGTGGTAAAGAGAGATGAATACTTGGTTGCCAAGCATAGAGCTAGAAAAGAGGTTTACAGGGCGAAGTCTGAGTCACAGAGACTTTTACTTGATAACCTAAATCGTGTGGAAAGGAAGAATATGCTATTTAAGGTGGCAAATAAGATGAAGAGGGAGAATAAGAATATCATAGGTGAGCAGTGTGTGAAGAATGATGAAGGAAGGGTAGTGGTGAACACTGGGGATATTAAAAGCGTATGGAGAGAGTATTACAAACGGTTGTTGAATGAGGAGTTTGACTGGGACAGAGAAGGTTTGGAGCCAGCAGATCCAGTGTTTGGCCCTAGGCCTTTGATTGACGCTGCTACTGTGAGTGGAGCCATAGCCAGGATGCAGGTGGGGAAGGCAACCGGTGTGTCTGGGCTGACTGCTGAAATGTTGAAAGCCTCAAGAGATACATGAATGAGGTTTGGCACTAACCTGAATAACAAGATTATGAGTGTGTTGTCCCAGATGATTGGCTGAAGACAGTAATGGTAAATGAGTACAAGGAGAAGGGTGATGCCCTGGAAAGACGAAATTATAGAGGCACAAAACTTTTAGACCAGATAATGAAGGTAATGGAGAGAGTTCTAGAAGGTATGACTAGAAAAAAGTGAATATTGATGAGATGCAGTTTGGGTTTATGCCAGGCAAAGGGACCACTTTTGCCATATTCACTGTTCGACAGCTTAAGAAAAAATATATAGGAAAGAAAAGGGAGCTGTACTTTGTTTTTGCTGAGTCGGAGAAGGCCTTTGACAGAATCCCTAAGGATGTGGTGAAGTGGGCACTGAGAAAGCCTGGAATCGAGGAGTGGCTAGTTAGGGTGGTTAAGGACGTGTATGTGGGTTCTCGCACCCAGGTGAGTGAATGGATATTCGAGTGATGAATTTTCCATGAATGTTGGTGTGCACCAGGGGTCAGTTTTGAGCCCCTTGTTGTTCATCATGGTTCCTGAAGCCCTCACACGTGACTTCAGAAATTGACTCCCACAACTGTGGGAGACGTTGTATGCTGATGATTTGGTGCTGACTGCAGAGAATGAAAGGAAGGCGGGGGAGAGATACAGAAAGCGGAGAGATGGTATGGGACACAAGGGCTTAAGAGTAAATGCAGATCAAACAAAAGTGATGGTGGCGGTACTGTCAAAGAGGAGGGAGAGTGACCATGTGCGATTTGCTACGAAGGTTTGGGAAATAATTCCATCTTGTGTAGTGTCTGTGATAAGTGGGTGCATAAGAGTAGTGGTATTAGAGGTAGACCGCAAGATAATGCTGATTTCATGTGCACGGTGTGTCGGAGAGCAAGTGGAGATTGTCAGGCGTGAGAGGATTGAACCTGCAGGTGAACCTCTTGAGAGTGTGAAAGAGTTTTGTTATTTGGGAGACGTGTTATGTGCTGGAGGAGGGCCTGGAGCTAGCTCTGTGGGTAGAGTGAGACCGAGTGGTTGGAAGAAGTTCAGGGAGCTGTTGCCTCTCCTGACATTGAGAGGGCTCTCCCTCTGTGATAAGGGATCTTTGTGAACATGTGTTAAGAGTTTAATGCTGAACGGTAGTGAGACCTGGACAGTAAAGGAAGAGGATATTCGCAGGCTCAGACATACAGACATGACAATGATTAGGTGAATGTGCAGTGAATCCCTTAGTGTGAGGCCTGCAGGGGCTAAGCTTACAATGGAAGAGTTGAGGGGTAGGATGGGACTGGAGTGTATTGGTGTTGTGATGAGGAGAGGTAGACTGAGGTAGTTTGGGCATGTGGGGAGGATTGGGGTGCTGAAAGTGAGAAGTGTTAATGTTGGAGGTAAGGTAGCGAGAGGTAGACCAAAGACAACTTGGGATGAGATCACTGAGTGTGACCTCAAGGTTATGGGACTAAATAGGGAAGCTGCCAAAGATTGAGCAGCATGGACTGCCGCCATTAGGTGATAAAGGCCGATGCGTGCAAGGATATTGGAGCCAGCAAAAACGAAAACGAAACATAGGGTTGCGAGGGGTAGACCTAAAAAGACCTGGAACGAGGTCATTGAGTGTGACCTCAGGGATAAGGGACTGAACAGGGAAGCCGTCAAAGATCGAGCAGCATGGAGAGCCACCATTAGGTGATCAAGGCCAATGTATGCAAGTTTGCTGGAGCCCCCAAAACAAAATGAAACAAAATCTGTGCAGCATGTTAGGTAGCGTGTGGGGTGAAGAGAAGACGAAAGGGGGTGCAAAGAACAGCATGGTGGAATAAAGAAGTGGGGCATAAGCTGTGGCACAAAAGAAGACAGTATATTATGAGAGGATGGGAAGCAAAGGCATGGAAGAAACTGAGAGATGGAAGAAAGGTTATATGTAGAGAGGAAGAGAGAGGTGAAAGGATTAGTAAGAGAGAGTAAGAACAGAGTGAATGAGAAATTTGGATGGAATTTGAGTGTAAAGTGGAGGGAATATAAGAAAATTTTCTGGAAGGAGGTAGAGAGAGTTAGACAGGATGATAAATAATTAACAGGGGAATTCGTTTCGTTACGTTTTGTTTTTCAAGTTTCCACCACGATTGCATGCATTAGCCTAAGTCACCTAACGGTGCGCTCCATGCTGGGCAATCTCAGGCAGCATCCCTATTCAGTCTCTTATCCCTGAAGTCACATTCAATGACCTCATCCCAGATCTTTTTCTGTCTACCTCTAGCAATCCTACACCTAATGTTAACACTTCTCACTTCCAGCACCCAGTTATTATCCTCCATCCTCTCCACATGCCCCAACCATCTCAATCTACTTCTCCTCATCCCAACACCAGTACACTCCAGTCCCATCCTACCTTTCGAATCTTCAATCGTAAACCTAGCCCCCCCACGCCTCGCACTCAAGGACGCACTGCACATCCACCTAATCATTGCCATTTCTGTACATTTGACCCTGCGGTGACTGAATCGGTAGAGAGGCGGCCTGCAGTCCTAACGGACCCAGGATCAAATCCCGGCTGGGGCAGGGAACAGTTTAAGGACTTGAATTTCATAAAAGCAGATTTCCGGATCTACCAGACAACCCACCAAATATGTCGTAAAAGTACCCCCGCTAATACCAGTACACCTGTCTTGTATGAGACAGCCCTAGCATTTATTCAGTATGGACGGTGGGTGTTAGCGCCAAAGTGGTGACATATGGAGGTATAGGAGGACTACTGGGCCTTAGGGTAAGCCACTGCTCCCGAGAAATAGGCCCTAAAGCCTTTGCCCAGAGTCGGACAAAAAAAAAAAAAAAAAGGAATATACTCTTCCTTTACTGCCCAGGTCCCATTACCAAAAAAACATTACACTCCAAAAACATGCCGCAGAAAAAGATCCCTTAGAACAGAGGGAGAGCCCTCTCAATGTCAGGAAAGGCAACAGCTCCCTGAACTTTTTACACCCACTCCTCACTCAAGCCACAGAGCTAACTCCAGCCCCACCTTCGACACGTAACATGTCTCCCAAATAAAAAAACTCTTTCACACACTCAAGAGACTCACCAGCAAGATAAATCTTTTCACACCTGACAATCTTCATATGCCCTCCCCGACACACTGCACACATGAAATCAGCATTAATTCACAGTCTACCTCTAATACCAAAACATCTCTTATGCACCCACTTCTCACAAACACTGCACAAGATGGAATTGCTTCCCACGCCCTCGTAACATATCACACATGACCACTCTCCTTCGACAGTACCGCCACCAACCGACGATACCATCACTTGTTTTATCTCAGTTTACCCTTAAGCCGTGAAGAGTATGTATGAGGGTGCTAAGGCTGCAGTGCGTGTGGACAGTGAACTGAGTGAATTTTTCTATTTGAAGGTTGGATTGAAACAAGGATGTGTCATGTCACCATGGTTGTTCAATCTGTATATGGATGGGGTTATAAAAGAGATACAAGGAAGTTCGAGTGGCCCTAATGAGAGAGGGCAGAGTTTGGAAACTACCAGTACTGTTGTTTGCAGATGATACTGTGTTGTTAAGTGAAGATGAAGGGGAGCTGCAAGGCTTGGTGGATGAGTTTGGGAGAGTGTGAAATGAAATACCCACCCCGATGGTAGACCACAGGAGGGCTGGTGCAACACCCACCCCATGGAGGAGCCACAGACAGGGTGTCGAAACACCCACCCCAGGAGGAGACCACAGGGAGGCGCACAGGGAGCACAGAAGCTCCGAGTTAGACGGGCCTACGTCCCCCACTACCTTTCGCTCCTCTTACCCTCAACAGGACGAACCCAAGGAACGCAGCCCTGGCAGACTATTCTCCAGCCGGGCAAGCACTCGCCAGGATCAGGGTGGGATTTGTGATACCACAGTCCCGAGCAGCACTGCGATGACAGCCACCATCTGCATCGGGGAGAAGTCGGCCACCGTACGCTTCTCAGTTACTACCCCCTGCAGGACCGCGGCGATGGCCACCATCCACGCCGGGAAAGGGTCAGCCACCTTACGCCCTTCACCTGCAGCCTTCGCTGGGAACAGCACCGCAACGATGGCCACCATCCGTGTCGGGGAGAGGACGGCCACTGTGTGCCTTTCAGCTGTAACCCCAGAGAAGGGCAGAACCGCGGTGATGGCCACTGTCTGTCCTTCGCCTGCCACCTCCACAGGGAGCAAGACCGGGGTGACAGCCACCATCTGCACTGGGGAAGGGTCGGCCGCTGTATGCCCTTCACCAGCTGTTCCAGAGGTTAGTGGAACCACAGCGATGGCTACCATCTGCGTCCCTCATCCGCTATCCCCTGTGACGCCCCTCAAGGAGGACCCTCCACTGGGAGCAGGACTGTGGTGACAGCCACTGTCCGCACTAGGGAAGGGTCAGCCACCGTACACCCTTCACCTGCTGTCCTAGGGGCTAGTGGAACCGCGGTGACAGCCACCGTCCCTGCTGGGGAGGGGTCAGCCACTGTACATCCCTCATCTGCTACCCCTCTGACTTCCCCTCCAGAGGACGTCCCTTGCTTGCCTCACCCATCCAGAGGCCGAGCGGGACACCCTTCTCTCTCTCCCCACAGAGGCTGTTCCCAGGCGGAGTTGCAGCTGGAGATCTGGCGAGGCCCCGTAGCGAGTCTGGGGATCCGTGCCCTGCAGCCAGCGCCCCGACGACACCCCTTGCTGTTGGACTCCCGGAGGAAAGGACGCTGCAGGCAGTCCCTGACAACAGCTCAGCCCAAGAGAGACCACAGCCCTTGGACACCCAGGGGCGTCCCCAGGACCCCGGGGCACGACATCTCCAGCTCCATTGGCCGGCGGTCCTCCTCCAGGAGCGGGCACAGACAAGTGCGCCTGCTTGTTCTATTCGGCCCCAGTCCCGAGGGCCATACTCCTCACCAAGGCCCCCCACTATGGAAGGGTCTCCCTCCATGTTGCCCAACAGCCCACTCCGGATGACCCGACCCCTGGCAGTGGTCCTGTGCCTCCTGCAGGATGGCACACTTAATGAGACCCCTCCCACACCTGGACAACACCTGTGAGCACCCCAAGCCTTCAGTAGCCCAAACCAGAGTCCTCCTGTCTTGATTGTGCCTTTATCCTGTATAGTGTACTGTGTGAATATTGTACTGCATTAATATTGTGTTCAGTGTTGTGTTGAATATAAGGCAATATACGCGTGAGGTTGGTTGCCCCGAGATTTTGTACTCTGTTCCTCTAGCTGTATGCACTAGACCTGCTCTAGAAGAGAACTCCGAATCAGTCACTCATGATCAAAGGACAAGGAGTTGGACTTTGAACACGTAGCATAACATGTAAGAAACAGAATCTAAAGGTGAATGTAAGGAAGAGTAAAGTGATGGTCTTTGAGAGAAGTGGGGTCAGTGAACGTACAGTGAGACTGGACGAGGAGGAAATGGAAAATGTGAGTGTGTTTAAATACTTGGGTAGTGTGATGTGTAAGGATGGAAGTTTAGAAGGTGAAATGCTTGAAAGGGTACAACAGGGAAGACAGGTTGCTGGTTCCTTGAAAGCAGTCAGGGAAGTGAGGATGGAAGTGAAAAAGCTGCTACATGAAAGTATGGAAGTGAAGCTTGGACCTTGTTGGAGGGAGAGAAGGCCAGAGTGAATGCATTGGAAAAAGAGTTATTTGAGAAGAGCATGTGGAGAGACAGATTGACAAATGGGGAAGTGAAGGAGCATTGTGGTGTGGATGTGGATGTGATAGGAAGCGTTAGGAGAAACACATAATGTGGTTTGGCCATGTGGAGAGGATGGAGAGTGAGAGACTGATGAGGAGAGTGTATGTGAGTGAGGTGGAGGCCAAGGATGAGATGGAGGAATGGAGTGGAGGTATATGAGTGAGGGGGGTGTGAGCTGGGAGCAGGGCAATGAAATGGCAGGGAACAGGGTGACATGGAGGTGATTTGTTTGTGGCCATCCTTTACGGGATTAAGGCATCTGGCAATAGACAGATAGATAGACTCTTAAGCCCTTGTGCCCCATACCATCTCTCCACTTCCTATATCTTTCCTCTGCCTCCCTTTCAATCTCTGCAATCAACACCAAATCATCAGCATACAACACCTCCCACGGGAATCAATTTCTGAAGTCACGTGAGAGGGCTTCAAGTACCATGATAAACAAAAAGGGGCTCAAGACTGATCCCTGATGCACAGCAACATTCACAGAAAACTCTTCCTCAAATCTCCATTCACCCTTACCTGGGTGTGAGGACCCACATACAAAGCCATAACCACCCTAACCAGCCACTTCTCGATCCCAAGTTTTCTCATTGCCCACTTCATCACCTCCCTAGGGACTGTTAAAGACCTTCTCCAAATCAACAAAAACAAAGTACAGATCTCTTTTCTTTCCCATATATTTTTCCTGAAGCCGTCAAATAGTGAATGAAACAGGAAGTGAAACATGTAAATGGTAGATCAGCAGTGGAGATGGGAGAAAAGTGAGCAGATGGAGAGAACACTTTAAGGAACTGTTAAACATACAGTAGAAACTGGAAGTAATGCGAGTACAAGTGGCTTGGAAATGGCTGGGAGAAGAAGGGAGGCGAGAAGGGAGGAAATCAGAAGGATGGAAGTAATGGAAATAATGAAGAAAATTAAAATGGGGAATGCCCCAGGATTTGATGAAGTGTGTGGTGAAATGATGTATGGGGGAGATATAGTAGTATAAGAGACGTGGACAATGTAGAGATTGACCTGGGAGGAACGTAGAGTCCCGGAGCATTGGAAGTCAGGTATAATTATTCCTCTGTACAGAGGAAAGAAGAAAAAAGTGTGTGGAAATTATAGAGGCATTTATCTTCTTAGTGTAGCAAGAGAAGTATATGGTAGGATACTTATTGACAGTTAGGATATAACAGAGGAATTAGTTGGAGAAAAACAAGGAGGTTTTAGGAAGGAAAGAGGTTGTGTAGATCAGATATTCATCCTTAGGTATTTAGTGGAAAAGTTTCTAAAGAAGGGAATACAGTATCATGTGGCCTTCATGGATTTGGAGAAAGCATACGACAGGGTGGATAGACAAGGAATGGATAGAAAATATCAAGAATGTGTGGAGTAAATGGGAAGCTGTTGAATGCCATGAAGAGTATGTATGAGGGTGCTAAGGCTGCAGTGCGTGTGGATCGTGAACTGAGTGATTTTTTCTCTCTGAACGTTGGATTGAAGCAGGAATGTGTCATGTCTCCATGGCTGTTCAATCTGTATATGGATGAGGTTACAAAAGGGATACAAAGTAGGTCAGTGTATTTTGGAGTGGCCTTAACGAGAGAGGGCAGCATTTAGAAACTTCCTGTACTGTTATTTGCAGATGATACTGTACTGTTAATTGAAGACGAAGGGAAACTGCAATGCTTGGTGAATGAGTTTGGGAAAGTGTATAAGAAATGGAACCAAAAGGTGAATGTAGGAAAAGTTAAGGTCTTCTTTAGATATGAAGGCACTGAATGCACAGTGAGGTAGGATGATAATGAAATGGAAAATATAAGTGCATTTAAGTACCTGGGTGGTATGACGAGTAAGGACAGAAGTTTGGAGGATGAAGTGCTTGAAAGTGTACAACAGAGAAGAATGGTTGCTAGTTCTTTGAAAGCAGTGATAAGAAACAGAGAAGTGAGCATTGAAGTAAAAAAGTTGCTGCATAATGGTACTGCAGTACCAACTCTAATGTATGGAAGTGCAGCTTGGACCTAGTTGGAAGGACACAAGTTGGGAGTAAGAGCAGTGGAAATGAGTTTTTTGAGAGGAGCATGTGGAATTACATGGACAGACAGACTGACCAATCAGGAAGTGAAGGAGTGTTGTGGTGTGGATGTGGATGTGACAGAAAGTATCTGGAGAAATACCTTGTGGTGGTTTGGCTTTTTTTTTTCTTTTTTTTTTTAATAAGAAGAAGAAGGGACCAAAGGCCTGGAGCCTGCAAATTGTTCCCTCCAAGAAAAAACAAAAACAAGATAACAGAAAGCCAAATTCAAGAATCGTTCATTTTGAGGTGCCTGGACACGCTGCATTTGAAAGACTGGAAATCATAGGCAGTAGGAAATACAGAGGGAGACAGTTCCAGAGTTGACCTGTTGCATACAGGAAGGACTGGGAGTAACGGTTAACTCTTGCATAAGAGAGTTTGACAGAAAAGGGATGACAGTTTGATGCTAGACAGGTACTAAGCACCCACTGTAGCATTTGAGGGATGCAAGTAGACAGTTCAGAAGAGCAGAGACCTTTGAAGTAGTGACAGAAAAGAGACAAGGATGGAACAGTGTGGCGAAGAGACAGAGGGTAAAGGAAGCCAGTATTAGGAGGAGAGTTAATGAGATGAAAAGCCTTTGACTCTACTTTGCTGAGAAGAGGTTTGTGGGGAGCCTTCCCACACATGAGACTTGTACTATACACAGAGGCAAATGAAACCCATGTATAAAGTCAACAACTGTGCAGGAGTAAAGAAGGCACGGAGTCAGCTTAGCACACCTAATGTCTTGGAAACAGATTTTACAAGAGAGGTAATATGTTCTTTCCAAGATAAATCCCAGGAGAATGAAGCCCCAAGTATGTTTAAAGATGTTGTAGGATTGAGGTGAATATTGTTAAAAGTTAGAGTACTCCTGCGGAAGATTTTGTCAGGTTGATAGATGTAAGAACTGAATTTTTGATGCACTAAAAACAAGACTACTTTTACTCTAATCAGAGATAGGAGCCAAGTCAGACATTAGGTGTGCCATAGCCTCATCCCTTGGTTGTTGAAGTAACTGCCGAGATGGATGTCGTGGGAAGCGAATGGAAAGGTGAAGGGTGGAATCATCAGTGTATGAGCTGATAGGGTTAGATGTACAGCTTAGGTCACTGATGAATAAAAGGAAGAGAGTGGTGATAGGACAGAGCCTTGAGGAACACCACTATTGATAGCTCTGTGATAAGAACGGTGGTTGTCTACAACAGCAGCTACAGAACAAACAGAAAGGAAGCTAGAGATGAAGGCACAGATAGAAGGATAGAAACTGAAAATGGGAAGTTTGGAAATTAAGACATGCCAGGCATGACTGAAAGCTTTTGAGATGTTAGGTGTGATGGCAAAGCTTTCATCAAAGTTCCAAAAGAAGGATCACCAGGAGTCTGAAAGGTAGGTGAGAAGATCGCCATTGGAGCATCCCTGGCAGAACCCATACTGATGAACAGAAAGTTGTGATAGAAAGATGCTTTAAAAATTTTTTGCTAAGAACAGACTTTAAAACTTTTGAAATACAGGATGTTAAAGCAATCAGGTGATAGTTGGAGGGCTGGGAATGGTCACCCATTTTTTGGACGGGCTGAATGATAAGAAACATCCAGCAAGAAAGAAAGGTGCAAGTTCACAAACAAAGGTGAACGCATTTACCTAGGCAGGGTGTAAGCACATAAGCATAGTTCTTGAGGACAACAGGAGACCCCATCAGGCCCACATGCCTTGTTAGTATTGAGGCTAGTGATGGCAGAAAATACATCATTTGAAGAAATTTTAATGTCGGCCATGAAGAAATCAGAGAGGGGAAGTAATGGAGGAACAGCACCGTAATCATCTAAGGTGGAACTGGATTAGAAAGTCTGAACAAAGAGTTCTGCTTTATCAGTAGAAGAAATAGCTACAGAGCCATCAGAGTGGAAATGAGGATGATGAGGAAACTTTGTTAGAAAGGTTACAGGCAGGTTGCTAGAAAGAGCGGGAAGAATTTGAATTGGAGTGTTCAGAGCATTTAGTACGAATGAAATTACTTTCAGCAGAGCAAAGAACAGACTTGGCATTATTCCAGGCAGAAACACAAAAGAGATGAGATTCAGGATGGGCTGGCTCTGGTGCCTTTTGTAGGCCTTCTCCTTGCTGTGGACAGCATTAGAACAAGCGTGACTGAACCTAGGTTTTTTAGCGTTAGTCATAGGATACGAGAAAGGAATATGTGCTTCCATGCCCGAGAGAATACCCTACGTAATGCGCAAGGCACAGTCAGATGGCTCTCGGCCATGGAAGCAATAATCACGTGGAGAAGACGGAGATGAAGAGACTAACAAGGAGATTGTATGTGAGTGAGGTAGAGTGGGGGGGAGAGGGAGGGGAAGGCCAAGGATGAGATGGAGTGGAGAGGAATGTGAGAGAGGTAGGTGTGGGCTGGGGGGAGGGCAGTGAAATGACTAGGGACAGGACAACATGGAGGTGATTTGCTTGTGGCCACCCCTTACAGGATTAAGGCATCTGCCAACAGATATGGATAGGATGATTAAATTATCAAATACATCAGCTGACTGAGAGTGTATAAGTTGCACTCTTTCATAATCTAGTCTCTAGACAATACTGTTGCAGGAGCAGCAGTTGTTGCAGTAAACCAGACTCATTTCTATGTGAACCCAGTGGACTGCACATAAAAACTGCCATTCTTCTGTAGTCCATTATCCTCTTGTTGAGGAACAAAGAGGGGACTGATGGATGTTTGTATAACCAGGCAGCTCCACCACAGTTCCTCTCCAACATGTGCCTGTACTGTGAATAAATTTAAGAAAACTTAGGGCAATCAAACAATAAATTTTTGCTATCCTCCTACCTGTTTTTTCCACAAGAATACAGAAAGTACTCATTGCAAATCATTTTTCTTTGCTATCAACCTTTAATTTTACTCTAATACCTCCAGATGATTTATTCACCTTAAAGGATATTTTTTTGAACTGGAGTATTTAAATATAGCTTTCATTAACTCAATTACAGCTAGATATCCTTTCAGAGATAAGTAATATTGTCTGACAGCAGCTTAAGTAGATGAAAAATACATAATTAGACTGAAGGGCTTAAGTCCACAGTAGAATATATATATACAGTAGGCGCGGAAAGTATTGACTTTTTTGCCGACGTCATTCTTTTTCGCGTTAAGTGAAGTAGGGTCAATACTACCCTCCCCTGTGATGCG
>JAGKTI010000491.1:50000-78922 GCA_018397915.1 Birgus latro
GCTAAAAAGCTGATTTGATTGCTTTCCCAATTTATGGAACTATTAGCGCTGGAGAGGGATTCCTTTATGTGAAAGCACTGATATGGCTGAGCACAGGAGCTGCTTGGCTATACTAATGTCTCTCAGTTCCCTCCCAATCCCCTGCAAAGAGGGTGGTGGACTGCAGGAGGGCTGCTTCAATCTGGAGTCCACCAGGTTCATGTCCATATGCACTTGGGGTTTCAACTACAGTGCTAGCTTGAGAGGGATGCCTTCATGTGGTGGGACCAGTATAAATGAACAAATCTGCTGCGTGGTTATACAAACATCCCGCAACTCAGTCTTTTTCACCTGAAAGGAGGATAGGATGGACAGCAAGAAAAGGGCTGTTTCTCCCTACAGTCCACCAAAATTCATTTTCTGACAGGTCTGGGGCCACACCTGGATCAACAGTGCTGTACCAGCTGTATTAAAAAAGTTTTGATATTTTGGAACACATCACTGACATGTAATGAGGGCCTAATTTAGAGTAATTATCATCATCAACTCCGAAGCCTTACAACCTCCTGAGAACCACCGAACATGGGATGTCCATGTCAGAAATTCCAGGCTAACATATCCTCACATACTTGTACTGGTCTCACTCTCTCAAACAGACCTCTTCCTCTACCTACTCTTTTACCCATATAATTTAAAGTGTACAAAATCAAACAACCAGCTCTACAAAAAAATCTTTAATCTTGCTTTGATCCTCTAATTCTGCTTGTACTCTAACAGTAGCATTACAGACAGCTATATGATATAATGCCCTATCACATGTTACTTTTCACTGCATATATCAAGAAATTAGTGTAGTCCATACATGTTGCATGTTATGGTGCTGTGCATCCTGGGTGGAACTGAGTAGTTGCAATGTCCACCAAGGAGCCAAACCTCCTCATATTTCCTTGCATCTCACCATGGGAAAGGACCCTGGTCTGACCCTGTCAAGGTGCTGTCTAGCATAAAGGGGTGCAAGTTCCCCTGCACAGTGTACATACTGTGCTGTACCTGCAGAACAGCCTCTTAGAAGTAGTTACTATCTGTGGTCAACAGGTTTGCTTGATCAACCAGACCTGGGTTAAGCAACAACAATAAACAATTCACCCACCAGTTTCAAATGTCTAAATGTGAAACAAGCAGTAGCAAAGCTGTAGACAGGCTCTTGCCGATCTGATAGCTGTGTGTGTGGGGAGTGAAGTTATGGGAGGAGGGATAGGGGCATGATGGCTCCTACCTCTCCTCCTCCTATCCCATCTTTCTCACATACCACTACCAGATTGGCCAGTGTCTAGATATCGCTTCAGTGGCATTTGCTTCACATCCAGTGACTGAAAGTGGAGGCTGAGTGGGTAACTCATAACTTTCTTTGAGTGTACAGTCAAATACACCAATCACCTTTCCTGCCTCTAACTGATCAATGGATTTATAGATACATGTGATGTGGTGGACTCAGGTGCAGATTATCATCTATCTGTGAGTGATAATATGCATCTTTCTCCACTATGTCTCATTCAAGCTTTTACAACTTCACCAATGAGAAAGACGAAGGAGAGGTGAAAGGGCTTTTGTATTTGACTGTACCTACTTCCAGAGTATTTGTATTATAATGCATTTTATTCCTGCTATCAAAAGGGTTTTACTTAGCCTGGAAGAAACTCTTCAAATAAGTGGATAGACATAACATGAGTAGGCATCTTTAACACTGGAAAGCTTCTGAAAGTTGAACAATATCGTCTGGAAGCAGCAAAAACATACAAACAGGGACATACAAATTCAAATAGCTATTCAGGCTACCGCAGGTTGATTATATTCAGCCTGGGGAGGATTTCTCCAGTTCAAAAAGTTTCTCCATAGCTGAATATTGTCACAGGGGAAAAAAGAAAAAGGGGGGGGGAGTTAGCAACAGCAGTAAACACATGTTATCAATATTCATTATTTTTTCAGTGATGCTGTCAAATTGGATACAATATTCTCTTGGATACTGGGGTCATCTCTATTTTCTCTCGTCAACTGTGGGGAATGAGAAGACATTCATAGTTAGTACCTGTAAAATATGATAATTCATGATAATCCTAACAATAACCAAATTTCCTACTATTTCAAAGAATTGGCAGGATTCAGAAAGAGCAAAAGGGAGACACAAAGTTGGAGAGTTTTTATACATGCCAACAATATAAAACATACATCAATCATACATCATCTGTCACAGGTATGGTGCCTCTCATCCACTTACTCACTACAGTACTCTCACCCCCCCCCTCTCTTTCCAGGTGACTCTGCATGGAGTGACAAGCCAAATGGTTTCCTGTAAACCAGGAACTATTTACTATGCTGGGTGGTAGCCATATAGGGCTGGTCCCTAGGTGTAGGCCACATTTGCGTTTCTCTGCCCAGAAAACTAGGACACGATAGCTGGGTCCACTTCACTTCATAATTTTATTACATGGTGACCAACCAGTATTGTAAATGGTTTTCTGGGTAACAAGTAACCATTAGGCTTGTTGCTCAGTGTGGAGCCATCTGAATTGGACTCATTCATTTATTCATCATCCAAGCCTACGCTGCCTTATGAGAAGCGTAGGAGCCCAGGGCTAGGCAAGTTGGTCCTGACATTTAAGATGAGAGTGACTAGCCTCACTCATCCCTGAGTGATGTTATGTGACCAATAAACCCCAACCACCCCTCGGATAATAAACCTTCAACGGCTCAATCCGACTGGAGCGCTGTAATTACCCACTTTACCACCAGGTGCCAAAATCTGGTTATATGGCTACCACTCAGCATAGTAAATGGATTCCTGGTGTACAGGAAACCATTTGGCTTGTCACTCAGTGTAGGCAGAAGAAAGAGGAAAGAATGAAGGAAAGAAAGACAAGAGGGAGTGTAAAGTCATCCGTTGGCAGAAGGACAAGGAAAGAATGAAGGAAAGAAAGACAGAAGATGATGGAAGGAAAAAGGGATGGAGGAGAGGAAAGGGCAAACACCCGAGAGCAGCACTACATTGAGTGACTGGATGGTGAGTGCCCCCACCTACCACCATCTAAGGGGATTAATAAAAAGTGACAGGAAGGGATGAGAGAGGTATGAAGAGAGGAAGCCAGACCCAGAGACAGAATAAGAAAGAGGGAGGAAGAAATAGACAACACTATATCAAGGGAGTGGGTGATGGTCACCATTACCTACAACCAAAACACCCTTGCTGTAAACAGCGAAACTGGGTAGCCTAGTCGTATATTCATATGCTCCTAATGAGAAGGAAAGAAAAAAAAATTGGATGAAGCACAAAATATAAAACACATTTACTCACTCATCATTCCACCCAGCTATAAAATATCCCTGTAACTAATCCTCTGTAAAATATTAATACATTTCAACTGTTCATAATGCTAAAATCTTTCTCCACAATAAAACGACTGAAACTGGTTTCATATCATGATCAACACAATCATCCATTTCATTCATCATTCATCATCCAATCCAGCGTCGCTCCACGAGAAGTGTACGAGCCCTGGACTAGGATATTTAAGATAATAGTTACCAACCTCACTCATCCTTGAGTGCCATTATGTGAGCAATAAACCCCAAACACCCCTTGGATATAAACCTGCACGGGCTCAATCCAACTGGAGTGCCTTAATTGCCCACCAAACCACCAAATGCCATAATTTGGTTATATGGTTACCACCCATAGTAGTAAATGGTTTCCTGGTGTACAGGAAACCATTTGGCATGTCACTCAGTGTAGAGTCATCTGTAGACAGAAGGAAGAGGAACGAATGAATTAAAGAAAGACAAAAGAGGAAGGATGGAAAGAAGAAAGAAAGGAAAGGGCACGTACCCGAGAGCAGCACTACATCGAGAGAGTGGATGGTAAGTGTCCCCACCAACCACTAATAATAACAATAATCTGGTCTTTTGTTTCTCAATTACAAGAATAGTGACATCTCTCATATACAATACAAACTTCATCAGAAAAAAAAATGCTGAAGTTGCAACAATTATACCCTATAATCAGCCATCACAGTGTCTCTCTCCAGATCATAGCGTTTTGAAAAGAGTGGGGCTTTTAACTGTCTCTTAAAAGATTCAACAAACGAGAGTTGCTTCACGGACAACAGCAATCTATCATAATACCGAGGGGCTCTATAGACAAAATAACAATCAGAGAAAGGTGACTGATGAATGGATCCAGGCTCGTCAAGACACAAGGAATCATCTTCACTACGTAACATCACACCTGGGCGTGTTGATGAAACTTTCAACAATTCAGCAAAGTGACCTTTTCTATTTGAAGGTTGGATTGAAACAGGGATGTGTCACATCTCCATGGTTATTCAATCTATACATGGATGGGGTTATAAAAGAGACACAAGGTAGGGCAGCGGATGTTGGAGCAGCCCTAATGAGAGAGGGCAGTGTGTAGAAACTCCCTGTACTGATGTTTGCAAATGATACTACGTTGTTAAGTGAAGATGAAGGGGAACTGCAAGGCTTGGTGCATGAGTTTGGGACAGTGTGTAAGAAACGGAATCTAAAGGTGAATGTAAGGAAGAATAAAGTTAGGGTCTTCGAGAGAAATGAAGTCAGTGAATGTACAGTGAGACTGGATGAGGAGGAAATGGAAAATGTGACTGCATTTAAGTACTTGGGTAGTGTGATGAGTAAGGATGGAAGTTTAGAGGATGAAGTGCTTGAAAGGGTACAACAAGGTAGAAAGGTTGCTGGTTCCTTGAAAGCAGTGATGAGAAACAGGGAAGTGAGCATGGAAGTGAAAAAGCTACAACATGATAGCATTGTGATACCAACTCTAATGTACAAAAGTGAAGCTTGGACCTTGTTGGAGGGACAGAAGGCAAGAGTGAGAGCAGTGAAAATGAGTTATTTGAGGGGAGCATGTGAGTCACATGAAGAGACAGACTGACAAATGAGGAAGTGAAGGAACATTGTGGTGTGGATGTGGATGTGATAGGATGCATTAAGAGAAACACACTGAGGTGTTTTGGCCATGTGGAGAGGATGGAGAGTGAGAGACTGATGAGGAGAGTGTATGTGAGTGAGGTGGAGGGGGGGAGTGGGAGGAGGCAGCCAAGGATGAGATAAGGGATGGAAAGGAGAGGTATATAAGAGAGGGGGGTGTGAGCTTGGAGCAGGGCAGTGGAATGGTGAGGGACAGGGTGACATGGAGGCGATTTGTTTGTGGCCACCCCTTACGAGATAAAGGCGTCTGGCAATAGAAAGATAGACAGACAGACAGACTTCAATTCATCAAACTTAAGAACCTTGAATGTAATAAGACACAGGTTAAATTCAATTCTAGCCTTTACTGATAACCAATGCAACTCAATTACTAATGGGTTAGTCAAGGTTCTTCTGGGGAGACCAATGATAAGCTTTGCTGCCCTGTTCAAAACAGAATGAACTTTTGTTAGTATATTGTTCAGAAGACCAATCTACAGTGAATTACAATAATCAACACGAGACAAGACCACTGCATGGACCAATGATAAAAGGCAATGTCTATTCAGGAATTTTCTCACAGTACAAATTTCTAATATGCAAGTTACACCCACTGACAACTTGATTAATATGTTCTTTGTAATTTAACTCTGAATTAAAATAAACACCCAGATTTCAAACAGAACTGACTGGATGAAGCTGAGACATACCAAATGTTCAAAGTCAGGGCATTATCAGCATCATCACTCCTTCTGTTTCCTCAGAAGATGATGATCTCAGTTTTACCATCATTTAGCTAAAGTTTCCACCTTACCATCCAAATCTTAATATCCAACATCAGAGATTCAGGCTTAGTATTGGTATCCTTAGTATCTGACATCTTACCACAGAGCTGAGTGTCATCAGCATAAAAATGATAGGACACATTGTGAGCGTTAAGTAAAGATGATAAACTATTGGTACTGATTGCAAATAGAACAGGACCCAAAACTCATCCTGATGGGACTCCAGACAGAAGGGGAGCACAATCTGAGCAAGCATGATCAACAACCATTCTCCTACATCTGTCTGATAGATACAACTTAAGGAGCAAATATGCACAGTCACGAATGCCATAAATATACAGATTATCCAACAATAGTTCATGATCTACTGTGTCAAAAGCGGCTGACAGATCCAACAGAACTAAGAGAGAAAACATCCCACTACAGGTTTGTGCCATCAAGTCACAATGAATCCTTGTTAATGCAGTTTCAGTTGAATGGTATTTTCTGTATGCTAACTGAACAATGGGAACAACTCTGTTATGTTTGAGTAGTGCTAAGAGTTCATCAAGTATGGCCCGTTCAACAACCTTAACCCCTACACCGCGGGGTTGTCGGAGGCGCGCTTGGCCATTCCCGAGGGGATATTCGCGCTCTGACTGACTTTTTAAAAATATTGTGCTAAGAGTTCATCAAGTATGGCCCGTTCAACAACCTTAACCCCTACACCGCGGGGTTGTCGGAGGTACGCTTGGCCATTCCCGAGGGGATATTCGCACTCTGACTGACTTTTTAAAAATATTTGCCAAAAATCAGTTATTAGTCCTAGAATATTATAATTAAATATGCACATGGCACATACCTTCAGCTTTCTCCTGGGATGATTTCTTAGCACTCGTTGACTACCGAAGGACTTGTGGAGACTTCTGAAGTTGGGTAACTAAGTCTCCACTTTACACTTCCCGACATCCCCTAATCTGAATACCACTGCCAGATATTATCACTAGAAACACTATTCAATGATTTCCAAGTAGTCTGGAATCCATACTAAAAAAAAAAAAAAACAGTGAAAGCAATGTAAAATACGAGTGCGTATGAGCCTTCCACTCGCGCTGATTCGCCACTGGTATTCTGTCATTTCTTACTCATATACACACTCACACCTTGTTATTTCAAGTACTTTATTACTCTTATATATATCTACAGTCCTTTACCGCTTCCCACACGAGATGTTTAGTAGGGGAAGAGGTCACAGGGCCTTTTATAATAGGCGCAAAAGCGGCAGAAATGGAGGGGTCATTTCACCATGAAGGACGAGAGCAAACTGACTGTATCTCAGTAGCGAAGAGTTGAAAATGTCAGCTGCTAATGTATATGCTAAGAAATAAGTCGTAGGATATCTAGACAATACATAATAAATTAGGTAGTTCCAGGTGAATATAAATATCTCTCAGGCTTCTCCCTTCCTTTCTTATATACATTTATATTACGAGAGTAGCTCATACGGCATATTTCAGATGTTAACTGAACGAAGAAACAGAATAATAATAATGGGAGATTTTAACTGTAGAGAAGATGACTGGGAAAGTACAGATGCTAGGAACAATGAGGAATCATGGGGAAATAAATTAATGGAATTGGTGATGAAAAACATGTTAACCCAATTAATTAAAGAAAATACAAGAATTAGGGGTGATGAGGAACCATCAAGGATTGACCTAGTATTCACAAAGGACCCAAATGTGAGGAACATAACTTACCAATGCCCCTTTGGTAAAAGTGATCATCTGGTTACTGAGATGGAAGTGGCAGGAATAAGGGAAGGAGAGAGAGATGAAAAACACAGAGAAAATAGATACAATTATGGGAAGGCAGTCTTTGCTTCCCTGAGGAACTTTTTCCAAAGTGCAGACTGGCGTAAAATGAATACGATCACAAATGTTGATGAGAAATATGAGTTTTTTATAGAAGTATATAAAACAGGAGTTAGTAAACATGTCCCAAAATTTTCTGCAGTTATGGAAAGGAAGAAAGAATGGTTTAACAAGAGATGTAGAATGGCACATGAGGCAAGAAAAGGAGCATGGAATAAAGTGAGAAAAAGGTATAGTGAAAGGGCTTGGGAGGAGTACAAGCAGGTAAGAAATGAATATGTAAGAGTGCAGAGAGAAGAAGAAAGGAAATATGAAAAAGATATTGTAACTAAAAGTGCCAAAACTATTTTACAGGTCTGGAAATGGTAAAATGAAATTCAAGGGCAGTATAATACCACTGAGGGATGGAGATGAAACTTACGAAAGAAAAAGAAGAACTGTGTGAAATAATGAACAACAAACAGCAGTCAGTCTATGTAGTGAAGAAGGAATTTAGGGAGCCTGAAATGGAACCCAGGCTGACGGGAATGGCTGAAATTACAGTTGACGTGAATGAGGTGCTGCGGCTGATGAGGGATTTGGATGTGAGGAAAGCAATGGGACCAGATGGTGTGGCTGGATGGATCCTGAAGGAATGTGCAGACCAGTTAGTGTGGCCAGTTTATGACATCATTAAAACCTCGCTGGAAAATGGACAGTTATCTAAAGACTGGAAAAGAGCTAGTATTGTGCCAATCTTCAAGGGAGGAGATAGGGAAGATCCACTCAATTGCAGACTGGTATCTCTTAGTAGTACTGTTTGTAAAATCTGTGAGAAAATTATTAGAAAACGATGGATAAGCAATTTAGAAGAAAATGAATTGATAACACCAAGACAGTTGACAGTTTGGTTTTAGCGAAGGAAGATCATGTGTTACTAACCTATTAAGTTTATACAGTAGGGTAACAGATGTCATACAAGAGAGAGATGAATGGGCAGATTGTGTCTATCTAGATCTCAAGAAAGCATTTGACAGGGTGCCCTACAGGAGACTGCTGTGGAAGCTGAAGACCTTTGGAGGGGTGCATGGGAAACTATTAAAGTGGATGGTAGATTATTTGATAGGAAGGCAGATGAGAACAGTTATAAGAGAAAAGGTTTCACAATGGAGAAGCATGACTAGTGGAGTACCCCAGGGCTCCATCTTAGCCCCAGTAATGTTTCTGTTGTATGTAAATGATTTGCCAGAGGGTTTGAATAGTTACATTAGTATGTTCGCAGATGATGCTAATAACATGAAACATATTAAATGTATCGATAGTTGTAAAAAACTGCAAGAGGACTTGGACAAACTCCACAGCTGCAGCTGGACTTGGAAAATGGATTTTAATGCCAAGTGTCGTGTACTAGAAATGGGAATGAGTGAAAAAAAGACCATACCAGACATATAAAATGGGTAATGAGATAATTAGTAAAAGGAAAGATGAGAAAGACTTGGGAGTGATTATTCAGGATGACTTGTCACCAGAAAAGCATATAAACAAAATCATTGGAGGAACTTATGGATTAATTACCAATATGAGAGTGGCTTTTAATTATATGGACGGCGAAATGCTGAGGGAGTTGACAGTGACCATGATAAGACCAAGATTAGAGTATGCGGCTGTGGTATGGTCATCTCATTTGAAGAAGCGCATTGATAAACTGGAGAGGGTTCAACGAATGGCAACAAGGGTGATACCATGCTTAAAGGAACTGGCCTACGAGGAGAGACTAGAAAAAATGAAGTTACCATCACTGTGTGAGAGAAGGGAAAGAGGTGACTTGATCACGATATTTAGATATGTAAGAGAATTGGAAAGGGTGGATAGAGAGGATCTTTTTATATTGGATGATGGAAGAACAAGAGGTCATGACTCTGAAGTTGAGGAAAGGTAGATGTCTTAATGATCTTAAAAGGTTCAGTTTCCCGAACAGAAGCATGAGTACTGTATTTGGAATAACTTAGACGAAGAGGTGGTGCAGGCAAAAAACATTCATGTGTTCAAAACTAGACTGGATAAATGTAGATACAGAGACAGGACAACACAAGCTTAGCTCAATTCCTGTATACAGATTGACATTCAAAAATCCGGCCATCGAAAATCAGGTTCCTTCAGATTTCCGGCATGGATTTCAGAGCGCATTTTCAAATTTACCGTGTTGGCGCGCCACTGTTTTCTGGAGGCGCCGTTTATGTTTTGATGGCGCTGTACTCCAGAATCAGCTGTTGGGTCTTGCTTGCACCTGCTAACAGGCATTCCTGCTCATTCCTTCTCATTTTATCATTTATTTGCTGCTGTATAGCCCCATTATGGATTCAGCAAAGAAAAGAGTTCTGAGGAACTATTTTATTTAGTTGAATTAAAATTCTGAGGATCTATTTTATTTAGCTGAATTAAAATTCTGTAGAACTATTTTATTTAGTTGGTGAACATTAAAATTTCATTTACTTTTCATTTAGTGTTTAATTTTCTTTCTTTAAAGGACTGTACAGGTAGTAATTTTCTGTTAAATATATACAGCATATACAGTATAACCATAAAAAATCCGGCATTTTTGAAAATCCGGCACTCTTCAGGTCCGGAGGTTGCCGGATTTTTTAATGTCAACCTGTACTACAAATAGGTAGGTACATATATACACACAAACACACACAGAAGGATGGGTGGACAGCATCTATTTAGATTTCAAGAAAGCATTTGACAAAGTACTGCACCAAAGACTTTTATGGAAACCGTACCATCAAGGAGGTATCCAAGGCAATCTGTAGTATTGGATGCAAGAATTTCTCAGAAAAAGGGAAATGAGAACAGTGTCGTTTCGTTTTTGAAGGCTGCAACATGCTTGCATGCGTCGGCCTTTTTGGATTGGAGCGTGTAGCATTTTATGACCGGATGCCCTTCCTGATGTCTACCAATGACCCTTGGGTGGATTCGATCCTCCGACCCTATGGCCAGAGCGGAGCGCTCTAACCCACTGAGCCACGGCTGCTACCCAGTATAATGGAGAAATTACTCATCATAGAGGGAAGTGACTAGCAGAGTTCCACAGGGCTCAGTGCTGGCACCAATTATGTTTGTAGTGACACTGGAAATGGGAGCTATCTAAATATGTTGGCAGATGATGCAAATATACAAAGGAAAATTACTAACACAGATTCTTGGAAAGAGCTACAAGAGGAATTAAATAAGCTTCATGAACAGAGCAATAAATGGCAAACAGAATTTAATGTGGACAAGTGTCATGTACTTAAGTTTTGTAAAAGTGAGAAAAGACCAGATTGGGATTATAAGTTAGGAAGATCAACCCTACACATATCAGAAAGGGAGAAGGATCTAGGAATGATTACCAATAACAGAATATCTCTGGCTAATCACATCAGTGAGAAAGTACGTAACACGTATTCACTGCTTGCTAATATGAGAACAGCATTCACATATATAAATGAAGACATGCTGAGAAAGATAATAACATCATTCATCAGACCAACCCTGGAATATGCATCAGTAGTCTGGAATCCTCATATCAAAAAACAGATAGGTATGACTGAAAAAATACAAAGAGCAGCTACAACATGGATACCAAGCTTAAGCGATCTAAGCTACGAAGAAAGACTAGAAAAACTGAATCTACCAACACTGCAGGAGAGAAGGGAAAGAGGAGACATGATTATGCTATATAAATGCATCTGAAGGAAAGGAAGAATAGACATAAATGAATATATAACCTACTGGGATGCACCAGCAAGAAGACACTGCAAAAAACTACATAAAAAGAGGGGCGATAAAGATGTAAGGAAATTCAGTTTCCCAAATAAGGCAGTTGATCAGTGGAATGCACTACCGAATGAAATAGTGTGTGCCAAAACTATTTATAAATTTAAGGATAACTATCTATCTATCTATTGCCAGACGCCATAATCCCGTAAGGGGTGGTCATTTGACTTTGAGTTATTTGTTTTACAGGGAGGGGCACTAACCCTCCACCAACCCACTTGTTAACATGTAGGGTGCATGTATGGTTTGGTTATGTGGTCATCATCCAGCACTGTAAATGGTTTCTTGGCTTACAGGAAACCATTTGGCTTGTCACTCAATGTAAAGCCACCTGTAAAGGAAAGAAAAGCAATAAGAAGTGACAGGAAAGATGGGAGAAATAGGAAGAGAGGAGGGCAGGCACGGAAAAGGAATGATAAAGGCTAAGCAAGAAGTAGGCAGCACTACATCAAGTGAGTGGAGGATGGTCGCCACCAACTACCACCAATTTAAGGATATACAGTATATGATAAAAATGGTTTAATACATGGGACAGTATGAGCTTGGCTCATTCCTGTAAAGATACAATTAGGTAAGAACAATTAGATAAGAACACACACACACACACACATCTAAAACCATACTAAGGATAACTTACATTAACCACGAAGAAGTCCTTATGGTTGCGTATCTCCTCCACCAGGGGTATGGGTTTGCCTTTGGGGATGGGAATGGTAGTGAGGAGGGTGGTGTTAGGGCAGGCCAATGCTCCTCTCACTCCTGCCACAAAACGCTGGCTAAACACCTCCATCTTGCCTATCTCATCCAGCACCAAGATGTGACCACTTTCTCCCTGGAATAAGGCCTTGGTACAGACTTTAATGAAGAAATGCAAGCCATCATCATCATCCCTTGACCTCTTGTTCCCACCTAAGGATGGGGTGAGGCAGAGCCCAGAAAGCAAGGGAAAACATGATAGATGAAAAATTAAACAACAGCATACCAGTTATATGCAGCACACACCCATTCACCTAACATCCACACCCCTGGAATCCTGACTCCACCTCACAAGCATGACCAGCCACCTATACTGTATTCTTTTAGGCAAACAATGTACAAATCTCTTCCAACAAAACCAGGACCCACCAAACCGGATGAGAAGAGTGTATGTGAATGAGATGGAGGGGGAGTAGGGGAGACTGAGCATGAGTTGGAGGGATGGAATGGACAGATAGAGAGAGAGGAGGGTGTGAACTGGAGGAAGGGCAGCCAGATGGCAGGGAACAGGACAACATGGAGGCAATTTGTTTGTGACCACCCCTTATGGGACTGTGGTCACCCAACTAATTATTCTTCATGATGCGTCAGGTGGCTATGGTCCACAGCTGACAAAAAACTTTTCCATCTAAACATCTGTTGTCTTTGTACAAATATGTTAAGTTTTGATTTCTTTTATGTGGCAACAAACAGTATACATGTGTCTAACCCACTTGCTGACATGTAGGGAGCATGTATGGGGTGGTACTGGTTATATGGTTACCACCCATCACTGTATATGGTTTCCTGGCTTACAGGGAACAATTAGGCTTGTCACTCAATGTAAAGCCACCTGAAACGGAAAGAATAATAATAAGAAGTGACAAGAAAGATGGGAGAAATAAGGAAGGAGGGCAGGCACAGAAAAAGAATGACGAAGGTTAAGAAGAAGTAGGCAGCACTACATCAAATGAGTGGATGATGGTCGCCACCACCTATTACAGTGCATAAATGCATGGCAGTCCGTGATCTCAAGACTTTTACTGCTAAATCACCAGGAATTAACAAAACTAAATATAAAAATATATAAAAATACAATAATTAACTTGCCTGCCTAGTGGTAAGTGAGGGCACTCACCATCCACTCACATGATGTAGTGCTGCTCTCAGGTGACTGACCTTTCCTTTCTTCCTTCTGTCCTCTTCTGTCTTTTTCCTTCATTCTTTCCTCTTCCTTATGCCTACAGGTGATTCTACAATCCCTCTCTTGTTTTTTTCCTTCATTCTTTCCTCTTCCTTCTGCCTATGGGTGACTCCACACTGAGTGACAAGCCAAATAGTTTCCTGTACACCAGGAAACCATTTATTTGCAGGGTGGTAACCATAAAACCTGGTGGGTTGATGGGTAATTTCGGTGCTCCAATCAGATTAAGCCTGTGCAGGTTTATATCTAAGGGGTGGTTGGGGTTTACTGCTAACACGATGCCACTCAGGGATGCGTGAGGCTGGTTACTCTCATCTTAAATGTCAGGACCAATTTGCCTAGCCCTGGGCTTCTATGCTCCTCATGGGACAACATAGGATTAGATGATGATGATGATGACCTTGCTTGCTACATCTTCCCAAGCACTCCCATTGCTGCATTGCTCTACACTCCTGCATGGGTAGGCTCTCATTCTGTCCCACTGAATAGGTAAAGAGTGAGTCTGAGTCAAGATATCCCTCAATTGGGAGTTGTGATAAGAAAGACTGAGAGGAATTTTTGTTACAGCCATTTTAGCATATTTTTGAGGGTAGGTATATGACAAAAGACAGACAAATACACAGATATCAAAGAATAGGTACCTCAGCCTGGAGAAGGGGCAAAGCCAGGGTCTCAAAAGCAGGCAAATCCACCACATACTGGCCTACTCGCAGGTCTCGCCTTCCACAACCATCAGGCCTGCAATTAAGACTATTTCAGCAAATACTTATATGTCTATCTATCTATCTATTGCCAGACGCCTCAATCCCGAACGGGGTGGCCACAAACAAATCGCCTCCATGTCACTCTGTCCCCTGCCATTTCACTACCACGCTCCCAACTCACACCCCCCTCTCTCATATACCTCTCCACTCCATCCCTCCATCTCATCCTCGGCCTCCCCCTCCCTCTCGCCCCCTCCACCTCACTCACATTCACTCTCCTCGTCAATCTTTCACTCTCCATCCTCTCCACATGCCCAAACCACCTTAACGTGTTTCTCCTAACGCTTCCCATCACGTCCTCAACCACATCACAACGCTCCTTCACTTCCTCATTTGTTAGTCTGTCTCTCCATGTGACTCCACATGCTCCTCTCAAATAACTCATTTCCACTGCTCTCACTCGTGACTTCTGTCCTTCCAACAGGGTCCAAGCTTCACTTCCATATGTCAGAGTTGGTATCACAATACTGTCATGTAACAACCTTTTCACTTCCATGCTCACCTCCCTGTTTCTTATCACTGCTTTCAACGAACCAGCAACCTTCCTTCCCTGCTGTACCCTTTCGAGCACTTCACCCTCCAGACTACCATCCTTACTCATCACACTGCCCAAGTACTTAAATTCACTCACATTCTCCATTTCCTTCCCATCCAATCTCACTGTACACTCACTGGCTTCACTTCTCTCGAAGACCATCACTTTACTCATCCCCACATTCACCTTTAGATTCCGTTTCTTACACATACTCCNCACACCACAACGCTCCTTCACTTCCTCATTTGTTAGTCTGTCTCTCCATGTGACTCCACATGCTCCTCTCAAATAACTCATTTCCACTGCTCTCACTCTTGACTTCTGTCCTTCCAACAGGGTCCAAGCTTCACTTCCATATGTCAGAGTTGGTATCACAATACTGTCATGTAACAACTTTTTCACTTCCATGCTCACCTCCCTGTTTCTTATCACTGCTTTCAACGAACCAGCAACCTTCCTTCCCTGCTGTACCCTTTCGAGCACTTCACCCTCCAGACTACCATCCTTACTCATCACACTGCCCAAGTACTTAAATTCACTCACATTCTCCATTTCCTTCCCATCCAATCTCACTGTACACTCACTGGCTTCACTTCTCTCGAAGACCATCACTTTACTCTTCCCCACATTCACCTTTAGATTCCGTTTCTTACACACTCTCCCAAACTCATCTACCAAGCCTTGCAGCTCCCCTTCGTCTTCACTCAACAACACAGTATCATCTGCAAACAACAGTACAGGTAGTTTCCAAACACTGCCCTCTCTCACTAGGGCCGCTCCAACATCCACTGCCCGACCTTGTATCTCTTTTATAACCCCATCCATATACAGATTGAACAACCATGGAGACATGACACATCCTTGTTTCAATCCAACCTTCAAATGGAAAGATTCACTCAGTTTGCCATCCACACGCACTGCAGCCTTAGCACCCTCATACATACTCTTCACTGCCTTCAACAACTTCCCATCCACTCCATATATTCTTAATACCTTCCACAAACCTTGTCTATCCACCCTGTCATATGCTTTCTCCAGATCCATGAAGGCTGCATACAACTTCTTGCCCTTCTCTAGAAACTTTTCCACTACGGATCTAAGAATGAATATCTGGTCTACACAACCTCTTCCCTTCCTAAAACCTCCTTGTTCTTCTCCAACTAATTCCTCAGTAATTTCCCTAACTCTGTCAATAAGTATCCTACCATATATTTTTCCTATTACACTGAGAAGGCAAATGCCCCTATGGTTACCACACACTGCTTTTTCCCCTTTTCCTTTGTACAGAGGAATAATTATACCTGACTTCCAATCCTCCGGGACTCTACCCTCCTCCCAAGCCAATCTGCACACCTTCCACATCCATTCTATTACTATCTCTCCCCCATGCTTCAGCATTTCACCACACACTCCATCAATTCCTGGGGCTTTCCCCATTTTAACTTTCTTCATTGCTTCCACCACTTCCATCCTGGTGATTTCTTCCTCTCTTCTCACAACCCTCCTTCTCCCTGCCATTCCCCAGCCACTTATACTTGCATTACTTTCATTCTCTATGTTCAACAGTTCATTAAAGTGTTCTCTCCATCTGTTTACTTTTTCTCCCTTCTCCACTAGTAATCTACCATTTTTATCTTTCACACCCCCACTGACTTCATTGGCACCCTGTCTAGCTCTCTTTACCTCCTTCCAGAACATTTTCTTACATTCCCTCCACTTTGCACTCAAATTCCTTCCAAACTCCTCATCCACTCTCTTCTTACTCTCTCTTACTAATCTTTTCACCTCTCTCCTCCTCACTACATATAACTCTCTCGTCCGTCTCTCAGCTTCTTCGTCGCCCCTGTTCCTCATCCACTCATTATATGCTTTCTTCTTTTGTGCCACAGCCTCTCTCACCTCTTCAGTCCACCATGCTGTTCCCTGAACCCCCTTTCGTCTTCTCTTCACCCCACACACCACCTCACATGCTGCACAGATTTCTTCTGTGAATACCTTGCACACACCCTCCACGTCCCCCATCTGCTCCAATCTATATTTACCCAATCGCTCCTCCACTTCCCTTCTATATTCAGCCTTTATTCCATCCTCTTGTAACTTTTCTACCCTCCTTGTAACACATACTTCCTCCTGTCTTTCCCTTCTTCTCTTCCTCCATCTTGTTTGGATTCTGATTCTGGCCACCACCAAGTGGTGGTCAGAAAGTCCACTCCCCCAACCTCTATATACTCTTGCATCCATTATACATCTTCTCATCCTTTCATCCACACACACATAGTCAATCATTGCCTTCCGTTCATTCATTCCCCCGTCCTCTCTTCTCACCACTCGCCATGTATACCTATGGATCATTTTGTGCCTGAAGAGGGTATTAACTACCACCAACCCCCTCCCAGCACAAATGTCCACTAAAGCACTGCCATTCTCATCCATCTCTGCAGGCACACCCCACTCACCAACCACTCCATCCACCTTCTCATTCCCTACTTTTCCATTCATATCTCCAATCAGAAACACTCTCTCATTCCTTTCAAACTTTTCCAAGCAGGCTTCCACATTTGTCCAAAACTCTTCTCTCACTCTACTTACACGATCTTGCGTTGGCGCATACACGCACACAATTGCCCACATTTGTAGTCCAACTTTCACTCTTACCCACACAATCCTTGACCCAACTGATCCATACTCTCTTACATTCTCCTTCCACCTGTTGCTCACAACAATACACACTCCCTCTTTCGCCCTCTCATTCTCACCCACTCCCGCGCATATACCCCATCCATATTCCCATTCTCTCACACTCTCACCTCGCCATTTAGTTTCAGTTATTCCACATATATCCACTTTCGCACTCTCAAGCACCTGTACAATCTCTCTCTCTTTCACCTCATCATTCATACCCCTCACATTCCAGGTCGCAATCTTNAAAGATTGGAGATCATAGGAAGCAGGGAATACAGACAGAGGGAGACAGTTCCAGAGTTGACCAGTTGCATAAATGAAGGACTGGGAGTAACGGTTAACTCTTGCATTAGAGAGTTGGACAGAAAAGGGATGAGAGTTTGTTGCTAGACGGGTACTACGTGCCCGTCGTAGAGGTGGAGGGATGCAAGCAGACAGTTCAGAGGAACAGTGACCATTGAAGTAGCGATAGAAGAGAGATAAAGAAGCAACAGTGCGGCGATGAGACAAAGGTTGAAGGGAATCAGTAAGAGGAGGAGAGTTAATGAGACGAAAAGCCTTTGACTCCACCCTATTGAGAAGAACTGCATGTGGGGAGCCTCCCCACACATGAGAGTTGTACTCCATACACGGGCGAATAAAACCCGTGTACAAGGTCAACATCTGTGCAGGGGTAAAGAAAGTTCGGAGTCGGCCCAGACCCTTGAAGTTAAAGCCGATAGTTTGTTAAAGGCGAACACCATTCTGTTCAGTAATCTCCCAGGCATCGTGGCTTTTACTGAACAATGACTGTTAAATATAAAGTGTCATTTGACTGTACAGTCATACACAATAACATACAGCAAGGGCTAAATGGCTCTTTATCTCAATAAATGTTCTATTTATGGTTCTTCTCATGGTGCTGGTCACCCAGGGACTGATGCGGTGTTCAGCCGGATCCAGAAAGGTGTGTGTGTGTGTGTGAGTGTATTCACCTTGTATTTACCTAGTTATGATATATAGGATATGAGCTATGCTCATGGGGTCCAGTCTCTGTTTCTCAGTAAGTCAAATTTTGCTTTGAACTCGTTTTTTAGACTGGACGATCTCTTTATCCAGGCTATTCCACAGGTCTATGCATCTACAGTATATGGAAAACTATATTTCTTGATATCCTTCAAGCAACTTGGCTTTTTCAGTTTATGTCCTCCTGTTACTCTCCCATCCCTACAACAGATCTTCTCTGTCAAATTTTTCTACTCCCATCCTGGCTCTGAACACTGCAATCATGTCGCACTTCTCTCTCCTTTTTTCTAAGGATGGCAGGTCTAGTTTTTCCAGCCTTTCCCTGTATGACAGATCTGCCAGGCTAGGGACCATCTTGGTTGCTGTTCTTTATACTCTCTCGATCTTGTTTATATCTTTCTTTTTATATGGGGACCACGCTACTGCCACATATTCTAACCTGGGGCAGATCATGGCCACTATCAATTTTTTCATCAACTCAACCATGTAATGAAATGCTACTCTTATGTTAGTCATGAGATTATACGTCTCTAATTATCATGTTAATGTATTTTTCAGATGACAAATTATCCTGAACCAGCTGTTACAAGTCCATCTCTTCTCTCACTTTTGTGATTAGATCATTACCCATCAAATAATTCAGTGATGGTTTTAGTACTTTTGCCCATTTCCAATATTTTACATTTTTTTTCCAGTGAATTTCATTTCCCACATCCAGCTTACTCATGAATCCTATCTAGGTCCTCCAGCAGCATTTTACAGTCTTCTACTCTCCTCATGGTCTTTGCATTCTCAGCAAACAGACTTGCATAACTGTTCATTCCATCTACCATATCGTTTACGAGAATCAGGAACATCACGGGTGCTAACACCGAACCCTGTGGGACTCCACTTGTTACTTCTCTCTATCTAGACATCCTGTCTTTTATTACTGTCCTCCTTTGTCGGTCTCTCAAGAAGTCTCTCATCCACTCTAATAGGTTCCTCTTCAGTCGTCCTATGTGTTCCAATTTCCATGTTAGTCGTTTGTGGGGTACCTTGTCAAAGGCTTACTCGAAATCTAAATACACACAATTCACCCAACTATCTCTCTCCTGAAGCACGTCTATTGCCTATGAGTAGAAATTCAACAAGTTGGAAACACATGACCTTCCACTTCTGAATCCAAACTGACACTCTGCCAAAATGTCCATCTCCTCCAGTTATTTTATCCATCTGTCTTTCAGGATTCTCTCGCACAATTTTGAAACCATGCTGGTCAGGGACACTGGTCTATTATCCAGGGGTTCTTCCTAGTTCCCTCTCTTATAAACTGGTACCACATTGGCCCTCTTCCATTCCCGAGGCACTTTCCCTTCTTCCAGTGAACACTCAAACTTGAATTTCATCTTTTTTTTTTTTAATGCAAGGAAGAAGGAACCAAAGGCCACGGGCATGCATACTGTTCCCTCCAAGAAAAAGCAAAAACAATGAAAAAGAGCCAACTTCAAGATCCGTTCATTTAAAGATGCCTGGACACACTGCGTTTGAAAGACTGGAGATCATAGGAAGTAGGAAATACAGACAGAGGAAAACAGTTCCAAAGTTGACCAGTTGCTTAAATGAAGGACTTGAAGTGACGGTTAACTCTTGCATTAGTGAGTTGGACAGAAAAGGGATGAAAGTTTGTTGCTAGACGGGTACTATGTGCCCGTCGTAGAGGTGGAGGGATGCAAGCAGACAGTTCAGAGGAACAGTGACCGTTGAAGTAGCGATAGAAAAGAGATAAAGATGCAACAGTGCGGTGAAGAGACAAAGGTTGAAGGGAATCAGTAAGAGGAGGAGAGTTAATGAAACGAAAAGCTTTTGACTCCACCCTATTGAGAAGAGCTGCACGTGGGGAGCCTCCCCACACATGAGAGTTGTACTCCATACACGAGCGAATAAAACCCGTGTACAAAGTCAACAACTGTGCAGGGGTAAAGAAAGTTCGGAATTGGATTAGCACACCTAATCTCTTGGAAGCAGATTTCACAAGAGATGTAATATGTTCTTTCCAAGACAAATCTCAAGAGAATGAAATCCCCAAGCATATTCAAGGACGATGCAGGAATGAGCTGGACATTATTAAACATTAGTGGGTAATCCTGAGGAAGATTCTGTCGGGTTGATAAGTGAAAGAACTGAGTTTTTGATGCATTAAAGATAACAAGATTATTTTTACCCCAATCAGAGATATGAGCCAAGTCAGACATTAGGTGTGCCATAGTCTCATCCCATCTTTGTTGAAGTAACTGCTGACATGGACGTTGCGGAAACCGAATGGAAAGGTGAACGGTGGAATCATCAGCATATGAGTGGATAGGGTTAGATTACAGCTTAGAAGGTCATTGATGAATAAAAGGAAGAGAGTTGGTGATAGGACAGAGCCCTGAGGAACACCACTGTTGATAGGCCTAGGAGAAGAACAATGGCCATCTACAACAGCGGCTACAGAACGACCAGAAAGGAAGCTAGAGATGAAGGCACAGACAGAAGGATAGAAATCGTAGGAGGGCAGTTTGGAAATTAAAGATTTATGCCAAACTCGATCGAAAGCCCTTGAGATGTCAAGGGCAATGGCAAAGCTTTCGCCAAAGTCCTGAAAGGAGGATGAACAGGATTCTGAAAGGTAGGTGAGAAGATCGCCAGTGGAGCGTCCCTGATGGAACCCATACTGACGATCAGAAAGAAGGTTGTGACAGGAAAGATGCTTTAAGATTTTTCTGTTCAGAATTGACTCAAAAACTTTTGAGATACAGGATGTTAAAGCAATTAGACGATAGTTAGAGGGTTGGGAATGGTCACCCTTCTTTGGGACTGGCTGAATGAGAGCAAACTTCCAGCAAGAAGGAAAGGTACAAGTTGATAGACAAAGGCGAAAGAGTTTACCTAGGCAGGGTGAAGAACAGACTTAGCACGATTCTGGGCAGAAATATATAAAAGATGTGATTCACGGGTGGGTTGGCTCAGGTACCTTTTATAGGCCCTCTCCTTGTTGCGGACAGCATTAGAACAAGCATGATTAAACCAAGGCTTTCTTGCATTAGTCAGAGGATATGAGAAAGGAATGTATGCTTCCATGCCCGAGAGAATAACCTCCGTAATGCGCAAGGCACACTCAGATGGCTCCTGGCCATGGAAGCAATAATCATTCCAAGGAAAATCAAAGAAGTACTGACTGAGGGCCTCCCAATCTGCAGCTCCAAAGTGCCACAGGCGGCGTTTCTTTGGAGGGTCCACAGGCCGTACCGGAGCGATAGGACAGGTTAAGGTAATAAGGGTATGATCGGAGGAGCCCAACGGAGAGAAAAGATTAACAGTGTAAGCACAAGGATTAGTTGTTAGGAAAAGGTCAAGTATGTTGGAACTCTCTCCAAGGCGGTCAGGGATACGGGTAGGGTGCTGTACAAGCTGCTCCAGGTCATTGAGGATAGAAAAGATGTAGGCTTGTTCACCAGGTGGATCAGTGAAAGGGGAGGGGAGCCAAAGGTGGTGGTGAACATTGAAATCTCCTAGAATGGAGATTTCAGAGAAAGGAGAAATGGATAGAATGTGTTCCATCGTAGAAGTAAGATAGTCAAAGAATTTTTGATAGTCAGCAGAATTAGGAAATAAGTAAACAGCACAGATATATTTAGTCAGAGAATGACGGGAGAACCGAAGCCAGAGAGTAGAGAATTCATAAGAATCAAGTTCAGGAACACGAGAGCAAGATAGATCGTTGAGTACATATACGCAACAGCCACCTTTGGCTTTGAAATGAGAATAGAGAAAGTAGGAGGATACAGAAAAGGGTTTGCTGTCAGTTGCCTCAGACAGCTGAGTCTCAGAGACAAAGAGAAGGTGAGGTTTAGAGGAGGAGAGGTGGTGTTCAACGGAGCGAAAGTTAGAGGAGAGGCCGCGAATGTTACAGAAATTAATAAGGAGTGAGTCAGACAGTGGTTCCAGGCAGCTCTGTGAGTTGTCACCGGGAGAGGGGCTGATGGTGGGGGCATTTATGATCCCCCCCCCCCCGGGGACTCCGAGGCATGATTTAAGTGCGCCATTTTTTTTTTTTTTTTTTTACAGATTTTGAAAAGGAAGTGTAGTGTGTAGCGTGCATGTAGTTTGGTGTTGACAGTTAGAGAAACTTGTATTGGAGAGCATGCTTGCCTAATCTCTGTGTTACTGAGACACTGAAAAAGTTCAGCAAAGGGGGATGGTCAGGAACAAGTCCTGAGGGCTGATGAAATGGGAGCTCCAGCTCTCCCGGTCATCAGCTTTCCATCCACCTTGGGAGCACTGCCCTGCTTGACTGGTGCTACAGTCTATTCCACAGTTGTTCTCTGCATTCCTTTAGTATCCAATTAGAGATCCTGTCTGGTCCTGGGGCCTTCGTCACATCTTGAGTTTCCAGTAATTTGCATACTTCTTGTCCTTCAACTTTTACATCTTTTGACACTACATCTCCAGTCACTCCCTCCTCCTCCATAAAATCACTTTCTCTAGTGCATACTGATTGGAAGCATCTGTTCATTATTTCAGCTTGCATAACCAAATATAAACATTTCCTTCTAGTTTCAGCTTATTGTTTCCTTCCTTTTGTTTTAATTTGTCATTAACAAACCTGTAAAACAATTTAGGTTCTTCCTTACTTTTGTCAACTATACCTTTTTTGAAGTTTCTTCCTCTCGATGTATTTTTTTATATTAATTTTCTTCCTTTGTTACATCATTAACTCTCTTTCTCCATTTGGTCCATGCCTTATCCCTTTCTTTTTTTGCTATCATACACCTTTTGTTGAACCAGTCTTTCTCCAGTTCTCTTTCCCACTAACTATTGGTACACACTTTTCCACATCCATATTATAGAAGTCTAGAAAGATATCCCTCTTCTTCTGTATCTCTTTTGTTTCCCAGAATTCTTGCCAATCCGCTTTTTCGAAAAATTTTCTGTCCTGTAAAGTTTGCTTTTCCAAAGTTGTATCTTCCATGCCTGTATTGCTCATCTCGTCTCCTCATTTTCTTCTATCACTTGGAACTCTATCACTACATGATCATTTTTTCCTATAGGACAGATATTTCAGAGATTCAGTTGCATCAGGTTCTTTGGTTAGAATTAAATCTAGTCTTGCCGGTGTGTCATCTCCCCCTAAATCTTGTCTCTTCTTTGATCCACTGGATCATTACATTATTCATTGCTACATTTAACAGTATACTGCCCCACGAATCTTCACTACTTCCTGAGTCCCACTCCTCTCATTTTACCTTTTTATAACTGAAGTCACCCATCAGGATTAAGTTGTTGCTCTTCTCAGTCACTTTCTAACCATGTCCAACAACATCTGATATTCCTCCTAATTCCATGCCTTTGTCTTTGGGGGGACATATACTACTGCAATGTCTCTCTTGCCTTTCTTTCTGGTTTCTATTACCATGTTTATCATCTCCCAGTTTCAAACTATCCATCATCATTCCTCCTCCTGTTTTTCTTTTCTATCGCTTCTCCATATTTTGTATTTCCCATCTGCAATCTGGATTTCAATATTCTCTCTTAGCTTGGTTTCTACAAAACACATAATGTCTGCTTATTTACTCTCAAGAAACCATCTATATCTAGCCGTGCTGGGATCAGACCATCTGCATTAGCATATGCCACTTTCGATCTTTTTGCATTGTTTTTTATTCTGTCCTTTTCTCTCCCTCCCTCCTTCGGTACCACTTCCTCAATTTCTGATCCATAACTCACCAACAGAACTTTGTCTTCTTTTCCTCTGTTCTCTGGTCGCTTTCTTCCTTCGTTTCCTTAACAAGTTCCTTTATTTTAGCTCTCGCTTCCTCATTTGCATCTCTCCTTATCCAGATAATTTTGAATCCTTCCTTATCTGTTAATTTCCAAGTCTTGTTGATTATTTAATTTACTATGACCTGAGACTGAAATTTTACTTTAGTGGCCTTGCCCCTCCCTCCACATATTTTCCCAGCCAAAGCACTTCTTTGCTGTCCTCTTGGGCTTTGTTGTTTCCTTCCATAACTATTGACACTATTTCCTTCACTTTTCTCAGTTCGTCCCTTTCTCCTTCTGACCTCACTGACATCGGTTTTTCTGTCAAACCTGAGATAATCATGCATTTTTTCTTGTCTCCTGCATCTGCGACAACTGATTCTTTACTTTTTAGTACCTTCACCACTTCCTTCTCCACCTTTTCCTAGTTTTCCTTTCTCTGTTGCTCTAAAATCTTCTTAAGACTTATTTTATCTTCCTGCTGAGTTTTCTCCCACCCTTTATGGTGTTCCTGGAATTCCTTGATATATTTCTCATGTATCTTAGTTTCAGATTCATGCTCGTCAAGTTTACATTTCATCTTGTCCCTTTCCTCCTCCAGCCTCTTACTTTCCATATTAAGCTGTTTTATTTCACTTGTGGCTGATTCAATACCTGCTTTTAATTCAGACGCCCTTTTCTCCTGGTCAGCACTGTGTGAGCAGACACTCTCTAACTTATTTCTCAATTCCACTCTCTCCCTCTCTTGTTCTGAAAGTCGTTCTTGTTATTCACTAAATTATTGCCCATACCTGTTACAATCCCTGGGCATTATTCTCAGCCATTTTCTCCATGCCTGTTACTCTTGTTTGGTTCAGTTTGATCTTTCTGTTGTTTTGGTCTTCATTGGAGAACCCTGCAAACTCACTATCACTGAATGTAATCAATGGCTTGCTTCTCTCTGCCATGGCACAATTGTACAAAATTTAAAATCAATGTGTTTTATCTGAACGACACCTCCAGCTTATTATCTCTCAAATGAGATGGGACCACCACGCACGCATTCCATTCGCATATTCGCAATAGGCATGCTTCCTTTTTGCCACCGATTTTGTGTTATTTTTCCACAATCTGCATGGAGCTCCGCCGCTGACAACGTGTGTGTGTGTGTGTGTTATTTATCTACAGTAAGACCTCAATATAACGGACTAATTGGGGCCCAAGCCAGTCCGAAAAATGCGAAATTCCGATAAAAGCGACATCCGGACTTACCCCTGATAATCCGGACTTTTTCCGATATGTCAGACATTAGTTCGGATTGCATCAGTGGTTTTCACCACCATTGCAGTATTGTACCATGTTATACCTTCACTACATTAATCAAATGGTATAATAATACTGTACTGTGCACTGAAAAACATGTCTTTTACTTGTCTAATTGTGATGAACGTAGCTGAAGTGGTCAGGCAGTCCAGACTGCTTTCTGGCTTTATCAGACTTTTTCTGATATATAGGAGTTTAGTCCAGTAGCTCCTCGAGTCCAATAAAAGCGAATTCCGGTCTACTGAAGTCCGTTATATCGAGATTTTACTGTATTTGTATTTACCTATTTCTAGTTTACAGAAATTGTGCTAAGCTTGTATTGTCCTGTCTCATATCTACATTTATCCAGTCTAGTTTTAAACACA
The DNA here is from genome assembly GCA_018397915.1 of Birgus latro. NCBI lineage: Eukaryota > Metazoa > Arthropoda > Malacostraca > Decapoda > Coenobitidae > Birgus > Birgus latro. The sequence goes on from JAGKTI010000491.1 coordinate 75,790, forward strand.
TGAATGTTTTTTGCCTGAACCACCTCCTCGTCTAAGTAATTCCAAATACCTATGCTTCTATTCAGGAAACTGAACCTTTTAAGATCATTGAGACATCTACTTTTCCTCAACATGAAGTCATGACTTCTTGTTCTTCCATCATCCATGACAAAAAGATCCTCTATATCCACCCTTTCCAGTTCTCTTACATTTCTAAACATCATCAAGTCACCTCTTTCCCTTCTCACGGGCAGTGTTGGTAATTTCAGTTTTTCCAATCTCTCGTCATAGGTCAGTTCTCTTAAGCATGGTATCATCCTTGTAGCCATCCGCTGAACCCTCTCCAGTATATTAATATTCTTCTTCAAATAAGGTGACCATACCACAGCCAGGTACTCAAGTCTTGGGCTTATCATAGTCACTATCAGCTCCCTCAGAATTTCCTCATCCATATAATTAAAAGTCTCTCTAATGTTGGTCAGTAATCCATAAGTGCCTCCAATGATTCTGTTTAAGTTTTTCTGGTGACAAGTCATCCTGAATAATCACTCCCATGTCCTTCTCATCTTTTCTTTTACTAATTACCTTATTGCCCATTTTATATGTCCAATGCGGTCATTTTTTTTTACTGACTCCCATTTCTAATACATGACACTTCTTGGCATGGAAATCATTTTCCAAGTATGGCTCCAGCTGTGGAGTTTGACCAGGTCTTTTTGCAGATCTTTACAACTATCAGTAAACTTACTATGTTTCATGATTTTAGCATCATCTGTGAACATAATCATTTAACTATTCAAACCTTCTGGCAAATCATTTATATATATCAGAAACATTATTGGAGATAAGACAGAGCCCTGGGGTACTCCACTGGTCAATTTCTCCACTGTGAAACCTTGTATCTTATAACTGTTCTCATCAGCTTTCCTATCAGATAATCTTCCATCCACTTTTATAGTTTCCCATGCACCTCTCCAAAGGTCTTCAACTTCTACAGCAGTCTCTTATAGGGCACCCTGTCAAATGCTTTCTATCTATCTATCTATTGCCAGACGCCATAATCCCGTAAGGGGTGGCCATTTGACTCTGAGTTATTTGTTTTACGGGGAGGGGCACCAACCCTCCACCAACCCACTTGTTGACACGTAGGGAGCACGTATGGTTTGGTTATATGGTTACCACCCAGCGTTGTACATGGTTTCTTGGTTTACAGGAAACCATTTGGCTTGTCACTCAATGTAAAGCCACCTGTAAAGGAAAGAAAAGCAATAGGAGGTGACAGGAAAGATGGGAGAAATAGGAAGAGAGGAGGACAGGCTCAGAAAGAGAATGATAAAGGCTAAGGAAGAAGTAGGCAGCACTACATCAAGTGAGTGGATGATGGTTGCCACCACCTACTATCAAAATGCTTTCTTAAGATCAAAATAAACACAATCTGCCCATCACTCTCGCTCTTGTATGACATCTATTACCCTACTATAGAAACTTAATAGGTTAGTAACAAGATCTTCCTTCCCTAAAACCAAATTGTCTAGGTGTTATCACTTCATTTTCTTCTAAATACTTTATCTATCTTTCTCTAAAAATTTTCTCACAGATTTAACATTTAACACAAGTAAGTGATACAGGTCTGTTCTTGAATGGATTTTCCCTAACTCCTCCCTTGAAAATTGGCACAATATTTGCTCTTTTCCAGTCTTTAGGTAACTGTCCATTCTTCAGAGAGCTGATGACATAAACAGGCCACATTAATTGGTCAGCACATTCATTCAGGATCCATCCAGCCTCATTATCTGGTCCCACTGCTTTCCTCACATCTAAGTCCCTCATCAGCTGCAGCACCTCATTCATGTCAACTGCAATTTCCACCATTCTCATCCTCCTGGGTTCTATTTCAGTTCCCTAAATTCCTCTTCCAACACACAGACTGACTGCAGCTTCTATCTAATCCAGTAAGAGGTGGCCACAAACAAATTGCCTCTATGTTGCCCTGTCCCCCACCATTTCACTGCCCTGCTCCCAGCTCACACCCCCCTCTCTCATATACCTCTCCACTCCATCCCTTCATCTCATCATTGGCCTCCCCCTCCCTCTCCCCCCCCTCCACCTCACTCACATACACTCTCCTCATCACTCCCTCACTCTCCATCCTCTCCACATAGCCAAACTACCTCAACGTGTTTCTCCTAACGCTTCCTATCACATCCACGTCCACACCACAACGCTCCTTCACATCATCATTTGTCAGTCTGTCCCTCCATGTAACTCCACAGGCTCCTCTCATATAACTCATTTCCACTGCTCTCTCTCTCTTGACTTTTGTCCCTCCATCAAGGTCCAAGCCTCACTTCCATACGTTACAGTTGGTATCACAATACTGTCATGTAGTAAACTTCCATGCTCACTTCTCTGTTTCTTACTGCTTTCAGAGAACCTGCAACCTTTCTTCCTTGTTGTACCCATCCTTACTCATCACACTAACCATGTACTTAAATACACTCACATTTTCCATTTCCTCCGCATCCAACCTCACTGTACATTCACTGACTTCACTTCTCTCGAAGACCATCACTTTACTCCTCCCTACATTTGCCTTTAGATTCTGTTTCTTACACACTCTCCCAAACTCATCCACAAAGCCTTCCAGCTCCTCTTTCTCTTAACTTAATGACACAGTATCATCTGCAAACAACAGTACAGGGAGTTTCCAAACACTGCCCACTCTCACTGGAGTCAATCCAACATTCACTGCCCTACCTTGTATCTCTTTTATAACCCCATCCATATACAGACTAAACAACCATGGAGACATAACATATCCTTGTTTCAATCCAACCTTCATGTAGAAAAACTCACTTAGTTCACTATCCACATGCAATGCAGCCTTAGCACCCTCATACATACTCTTCACAGCATTCAACAACTTCCCATATACTCCATATATTAATATATGGAGAATGGATGGGAAGTTGTTGAAGGTGAAGAGTATGTATGAGGGTGCTAAGGCTGCAGTGCGTGTGGATGACAAACTGAGTGAATCTTTCCATTTGAAGGTTGGATTGAAACAAGGATGTGTCATGTCTCCATGGTTGTTCAATCTGTATATGGATGGGGTTATAAAAGAGATACAAGGTCGGGCAGTGGATGTTGAAGC
>JAGKTI010000491.1:79250-116709 GCA_018397915.1 Birgus latro
CATACATACTCTTCACAGCATTCAACAACTTCCCATATACTCCATATATTAATATATGGAGAATGGATGGGAAGTTGTTGAAGGTGAAGAGTATGTATGAGGGTGCTAAGGCTGCAGTGCGTGTGGATGACAAACTGAGTGAATCTTTCCATTTGAAGGTTGGATTGAAACAAGGATGTGTCATGTCTCCATGGTTGTTCAATCTGTATATGGATGGGGTTATAAAAGAGATACAAGGTCGGGCAGTGGATGTTGAAGCAGCCCTAGTGAGAGAGGGCAGTGTTTGGAAACTCCCTGTACTGTTGTTTGCAGATGATACTGTGTTGTTGAGTGAAGACAAAGGGGAGCTGCAAGGCTTGGTAGATGAGTTTGGGAGAGTGTGTAAGAAACGGAATCTAAAGGTGAATATGGGGAAGAGTAAAGTGATGGTCTTCGAGAGAAGTGAAGCCAGTGAGTGTACAGTGAGATTGGATGGGAAGGAAATGGAGAATGTGAGTGAATTTAAGTACCTGGGCAGTGTGATAAGTAAGGATGGTAGTCTGGAGGGTGAAGTGCTCGAAAGGGTACAGCAGGGAAGGAAGGTTGCTGGTTCGTTGAAAGCAGTGATAAGAAACAGGGAGGTGAGCATGGAAGTGAAAAGGTTGTTACATGACAGTATTGTGATACCAACTCTGACATATGGAAGTGAAGCTTGGACCCTGTTGGAAGGACAGAAGTCAAGAGTGAAAGCAGTGGAAATGAGTTATTTGAGAGGAGCATGTGGAGTCACATGGAGAGACAGACTAACAAATAAGGAAGTGAAGGAGCGTTGTGGTGTGGTTGAGGACAAGATGGGAATCGTTAGGAGAAACACGTTAAGGTGGTTTGGGCATGTGGAGAGGATGGAGAGTGAAAGATTGATGAGGAGAGTGTATGTGAGTGAGGTGGAGGGGGTGAGAGGGAGGGGGAGGCCGAGGATGAGATGGAGGGATGGAGTGGAGAGGTAAATGAGAGAGGGGGGTGTAAGTTGGGAGCGTGGTAGTGAAATGGCAGGGGACAGAGTGACATGGAGGCGATTTGTTTGTGGCCACCCCGTTCGGGATTGAGGCGTCTGGCAATAGATAGATAGATAGACACTCCACAATCCTTGTCTACCTACCCTGTCATGCTTTCTCCAAATCCATGAAGGCTGCATACAACTTCTTTCCCTTCTCTAGAAACTTTTCCACTAAGGATCTAAGAATGAATATCTGATCTACACAATCTCTTCCCTTCCTAAAACCGCCCTGTTCTTCTCCAACTAATTCCTCTGTTATTTCCCTAACTCTGTCAATAAGTATCCTACCATATACTTTTCCTATTACAATAAGAAGACAAATGCCCCTATGATTGCCACACACTTCTTTTTCCCTTTTTCCTCTGTACAGGGGAAAATTATACCTGACTTCCAATCCTCCGGGACTCTACCTTCCTCCCAGGCCAATCTGCACATCGTCCACATCTATTCTACGACTATCTCTCTCCCATGCTTCAGCATTTCACCACACACTCCATCAATTCCTGGGGTTCTCCCCATTTTGACTTTCTTCGCTGCTTCCACAAGTTCCATCCAACTGACTGTTGTTCATTATTTCACACAAATCTTCTTCTCTTTCATAAGTTTCATCTTCATCCCTCAATTGTATTATAATGTCCTTAACTTTCATTTTACCATTTACAAACCTAAAACAAAAGTAATGGAAAGAGGGATGATGGTAATGAATGGTGATGGATGGAATATCTCAAATTTGTTGTAAGCTGATGATACAATGCTACTTGCAAATACCGGACAAGAACTTGATAGACTAATGTAGAGCTTTGCTGATGTCTGTGAGCTTTGTGCCTTGAAAATAAATGTAGAAAAGAGTGAAGTGATGGTAACTGAGCGAGAAGGTGACTCCCAGTGTGATGTTACAATGCATGGAGACAGACTGGAATTGGTGAGAGAGTTCCAATACCTGGGTACAGTGACAGAAGAGAGGAAAATGTGAAAAAGAAGAGGAAAGTAGATTGACACAAGGAAGGAAAGTAGCTGGTGCTAAGAAGGCTTTGATAAGAAGCTACGTGAGACTTATATGGAGTGTTAGTGCCAACTTTAACAGTGGGTGTGAGAAAATGGTGTGGCATGAAAATGAAAAGTCAAGAGTGACAGCAGTGGAGATGGGACTGCTGAGGAATGTATGTGGCATACAGAGAGTCGTGATTCGTGAAAGATGCGAAGTGAGGAAGTCTGTGGACACAAGATAATCTATCTACCTATCTCAGACAACTTAATCCTGTATGGGGTGGCCACACACAAATCGCCTCCATCGCCCTATCCCCTGCCATTTCGTTGCCCTCCCCCCAGCTCACACACCCCCTCTCTTATACACCTCTCCATCCCTCCATCTCATCCTCCGTCTCCCACTTCCTTTCCCCCCTTCCACCTCACTCACATACACACTCCTCGTTAGTTTCTCACTCTCTCTCCACATGGCCAAACCACTTAAATGTATTTCTCCTAACGCTCTCTGTCACATCCACATCCACACCACAATTCTCCTCCACTTCCTCATTGGTCAGTCTGTCTCTCCATGTAACTCCACATGCTCCTCTCAAATAATTCATTTTCACTGCAGTCAGTCTATTATTACAACCCAGAAATCATAATGGAGAGAGAGGGCAATGTCAGGCCTGGTTGGAATAAGAAGGGTACGAAACCCATATACAGTACCATGACACGTTGGGTCCCATTTAATGGACACACTTTGTTACAACCGAAGAAAGTTCGATGGGCTTTGTGGCATCTGTTAAATTCAATATCTGTTATACTGGGGTCTGTTACAGCAAGAGTCCACTGTACATGAAAACATGAAAAAGGAATAATGTATGCAAACCAGCTTCAATCAACATTATTGCAATATCCCACACTATATGAAAAAATATGGAATAATGCTTTTCAATGAAGCAATTACGGTACAATTTCTATCTATCTATTGCCAGATGCCTCAAGCCCATAAGGGGTAGCCACAAACAAATCACCTCCATGTCACTCTGTCCCTGCCATTTCACTGCCCTGCTCTCAGCTCACACCCCCATCTCTCATATACAGTACCTCTCCACTCCATCCCTCCATCTCATCCTTGGCCTCTCCCCCCCTCCACCTCACTTACATACCCTCTCCTCATCAGTCTCTCACTCTCCATCCTCTCCACATGGCCAAACCACCTCAGTGTGTTTCTCCTAACGCTTCCTATCATATCCAAATCCACATCACAATGTTCCTTCACTTCCTCATTTGTCAGTCTGTCTCTCCATGTGACTCCACATGCTCCTCTCATATAACTCATTTCCACTGCTCTCACTCTTGCCTTCTGTCCCTCAAACAAGGTCCAAGCTTGACTTCCATACATCAGAGTTGGTATCAGAATACTGTCATGTAGTAGCTCCATGCTCACTTCCCTGTTCCTATCACTGCGTTCAAGGAACCAGCAACCTTTCTTCCCTGCTGCAACCTTTCAAGCACTTCACCTCTAAACTTCCATCCTTACTCATCACATTACCCAAGTACTTAAATGCACTAACATTTTCCATTTCCTCCGCATCCAATCTCACTGTACATTCACTGACTTCACTTCTCTCGAAGACCATCACTTTACTCTTCCCTACATTCACCTTTAGATTCTGCTTCTTACACACCCTCCCAAACTCATCTACCAAGCCTTGCAGCTCCCCTTTGACTTCACTTAACAAAGAAAGTATCAACTGCAAACAACAGTATAGGGAGTTTCCAAACACTGCCCTCTTTCACTAGGACTGCTCCAACATCCACTGCCCTACCTTGTATCTCTTTTATAACCCCATCCATATACAGATTGAACAATCATGGAGACATGACAAATCCCTGTTTCAATCCAACCTTCAAACAGAAAAATTCACTCAGTTCACCATCCACATGCACTGCAGCCTTAGCAACCTCATACATACTCTTCACGGCCTTCAACAATTTCCCACCTACTCCATATATTCTTAATACTTTCCACAAGCCTTGTCTATCCACCCTGTCATATGCTTTCTCCAAATCCATGACGGCTGCATACAACTTCTCTCCCTTCTCTAGAAACTTTTCCACTAAAGATCTAAGAACGAATATCTGATCTATGCAACCTCTTCCCTTCCTGAAACATCCCAGTTCTTCTCCAACTAATTCCTCTGTTATTTCCCTAAGGCTGTCAATAAGTATCATACTATATATTTTTCCTATTACACTAAGAAGGCAAATGACCCTATAATTACCAAACACTTCTTCTTCACCCTTTTCCTTTATACAAGGGAATAATTATACCTGACTTCCAATCCTCCAGGACTCTACCTTCCTCCCAGGCCAATCTGAACATCTTCCACATCCATTCTGTTACTATCTCTCCCCTATGCTTCAGCATTTCACCACACACTCCATCAATTCCTGGGGCTTTCCCCATTTTAACTTTCTTCATTGCTTTCACAACTTCCATCCTGCTGATTTCTTCCTCTCTTCTCACCTCCCTCCTTCTTCCAACCATTCCCCAGCTACTTATACTTGCATTACTTTCATTCTCTTTGTTCAACAATTCATTAAAGTGTTCTCTCCATCTACTCACATTTTCTCCTTTCTCCACTAGTAATCTACCATTTTTATCTATCACTCCCTGACTAACTTTTTGGCACCATGTCTAACTCTCTTTACCTCTTTCCAGAACACTTTCTTACATTCCTTCCACTTTACACTCAAATTCCTTCCAAATTCCTCATCCACTGTTTTCTTACTCTCTCTTACTAATCTTTTCACCTCTTTCTTCCTCTCTACATATAACTCTTTCTTCTGTCTCTCAACTTCTTCGACACCCCTGTTTCTCATCCACTCACTACATGCTTTCTTCTGTGTCACAGCCTCTCTAATCCCTTCAGTCCACCATGCTGTTCCCTGCACCCCCTTTCATCTTCTCTTTACCTCACATACCACTTCACATGCTGCACAGATTTCTTCTGTGAATATCTTGCACACACCTTCCACGTCCCCCATCTGCTCCAATCTTTATTTACCCAATCGCTCCTCCACTTCCCTCTTATATTCAGCCTTTTTTCCATCCTCTTGTAACCTTTCTACCCTCCTATCAAGAACTACTTCCTTCTGTCCTTCCCTTCTCCTATTTGTCCATTTTGTTTGGACTTTGATTATGACCACCAAGTGGTGGTCAGAAAGTCCCCTTCCCCAACCTCTATATACTCTTGCATCCATTACGCACCTTCTCATCCTTCATCCACACACACATAATCAATCATTGCCTTCCGTTCATTCATTTTACCATCCACCCTTCTCATCACTTGCCATGTATACCTATGGATCATCTTGTGCCTGAAGAGGGTATTAGCTATCACCAACCCCCTCCCGGAACAAACGTCCACTAAAGCACTGACATTCTCGTCCATCTCTACTGGCACACCCTACTCTCCAACTACTCCATCCACCTTCACATTCCCTACTTTTGTAACTCCAATCAGAAACACTTTCTTATTCCTTTCAAACTTTTCCAAGCACGCTTCCACATTTGTCCAGAACTCTTCTCTCACTCTGCTTGCACGATCTTGCGTTGGCTCGTACACGTACACAATCGCCCACATTTGTAGTCCAACTTTCACTCTTACCCACACAATCCTTTAGCCATCTGATCCATACTCTCTTATATTCTCCTTCCATTTGTTTCTCACAACAATACACACTCCTTCCTTTGCCCTCACATTCTCACCTACTCCCGTGCATATACCCCATCCATACTCCATTCTCTCACACTCACACCTCGTCATTTAGTTTCAGTTAGTCCACATACATCCACTTCTGCACCCTCAAGCACCTGTAGAATCTCTCTTTCTTTCACCTCATCATTTGCACCCCTTATATTCCATGTAGCTATCCGTACCAAGTCCTCTGTTCGGTCCTTAGTCGTCACCTTTGGGTCAGTCCTGGTCCGAGGCTTCTTGTTCGTATTTTTAGTTAGCTGTTTTCCGGGGAGAGGCACTAACCCTCCGCCAAGCCACTGGCTGTCACGTAGGGAACACGTGTTGGTTGGTTATAAGGTTACCATCCAGCATTTTAAATGCTTTCCTGGTTTACAAGAAATCATTTGGCTTGCCACTCAATGTAAAGCTAACCTAACAACAGAGTATCACTACACCAAGTGGGTGGATGATCGGTGCCCCAACCTACCACATATTATAAATAGATTCACAGTTGTTCTGCTGTTTACTGAAAATTTCAAGTACAGTATGTCCAAAACACAAGCTAACTTACTCTACTTATTCCTTATACAGTATATACTGTATTAAGTTCTGCATGTTACAAAACTGCACAGTGATATATTGTGCAGTTAGCATCTGTGTTTTAGTATCTTTAAATATACAGACGATAGAAGAGTTTGTGGTGGTGATAGTAGGCAATAGTAAAGCATATTAAGACATGAATTCATAGTACAGTATGCCAATGGGGGGGGGGGAAGTGGTAATCCAATTGCTTCTCGGTTCAAGGAGAGCACTGGTATGGTTATTGTATATGTAATACAGAACTCTCAAATCCAAAATGCTCGGGCCCAAAGGCTTCATGGGGAATCAAATATTTTGAAAAGAAGACTCATAATGATAAGTATGACAAAATCATGTTAAAAAACTACACATAGTATCATGAACAGTAATGCAGTTAAGTACTGAACCTTCTATTAGTTATATGTCATCTGTTGTTATACCTGTCTACATATAACTTTTGTCTTCAAATATGCACTGACTATATAAGGACATAATATGCTGTCAACACCTTTTTGCATGAAAAAACATTTTGGAAACTGAATGCTCAAATTTGGAAGGTTGTATTGTACTGTGGTGCTGTTGAGGAATGCCTTCACATGGTGCCACTAATATAACTAGGCAGTGGAGCTGCCTAGTTATACAATGTTCTTCAATTTCCTCTTTATCCTCCAAAAGCACTAAGCAGGATGGTGGACTATAGGAGAGGGGTAAGTTCAGCCTGCAGTCCACCAAGTTTGCACTGTGATAAGCATGAGGCCAACAGTGTTAACAATGTAAGCCCTGTGTTGGAGCACTGACACGAGCATGAATGGATCAAGGTGGGCATCAAATATACCAGTTAAATGGATCACAAATCTCTCATGAACTGTCACATATGGTGAAGTCCTTTTAATTACATTATGGCTATGGTCAGGTGATTTTATCTTTCTGCAGAGATATTTCATGTGGTTACTGAATGGGTTATCAACTATCTACATTATTTAATCCCTTTACCATGAAGAATGCACTGTGCATCCTGGGTGGAGCATTGGTTGTGTATGGCTAGGAGCCAAACCTTCTTATATTGTATTTCCCTACGCCTCACTGTAGGAAGAACCTTGATCCAACCCTAGTGAGTCACTGACTACCACAAGATCAATACATGGTTTATATACTATACTGTATCTACAGGACAGCCCCACAGAAGCAGTTGCCTACCTGTGGTCAACAGGCCTTCTTGAGCAGACAGACCAGGGTTAAGCAACATCTACAACCATGGAGATTTCAGTTATCTTATTCTAACTACTGTCAAGTGATTTTATTTTGCTTCCAAGAAATCTCTTGTACTGAATGAATTTAAAAAACATAATGTATCCTTACATTACAGGGATTTATATAATCATATTCAGGCTACCCGCAGTTAATTTTATCTGACTTAGGAGAGACCTCTAGTAGTGAAGGGGTTAACTAAATGACATTCATTTTCACATATGGTATATGCACTGCTTCACTGAAAATCAGTTAAATGTTACCATCAAGATGCCTTGCCTTATACAGAGGATGATGGTAAATTTCAGCTCCTGTGGCTCAGAAACAAACTCAGTTAAATGAATTGCTTTTAGGAGGTAATTCAAGGTCTCACATTACTAGTGTACCACTGTCTTCACTTCACTCATATGTAGGGGTGCTGGAGAGGAATGTCTTCAAGTGGTGGCAATGATATAACTATATGGCTCTGTTGCCCAGTTATACAACATCCCTGAGCTCTCTCCACATCCCCACAAAAAAAGATGGCAGACTCTATAACAAGGGTACTTCAGCCTACAGTCCACCAGCTTCATGTGTCAGATGAACCAGGGGATACACTACAACTACTGCTAAAATCATGACATCAGCATCATCAACAAATTATTATACTGCTTCTACTTTAACTTGGCCAGGATTTTTGTCCTTTTGTGGCTTATTTCATGTAGCTCTGCGTTTCTTTGTGACTGGGATCATATAGTAATGTTAATCTGCACTTATAACTAAGCACTCAAGATGGAGAGGGCAATTTTTGGCCAAGACAGGGTAGAATGAGTATACTGTAGTTACATCACAGAAGTCATACATTTAAATGATAAAAGCCATATTATTCAAACTGAGACTGTGAAGGCAGGGACTTCCTCACAGATTTTACTGTAATGTCTGAAGCATGTGATGATAAAACATGTCTGACTTTTCTGTACCATAGATGACTACATTCTGTAATACTGGATGCAGACATATCACAATAAACAACTACAGGTGTTCCACATATGACCATCCAGAATAAGAGACTTCTTCACACCTTCAAAACATTGTCACCTTTTAGTTTATGCTTCATCTTTCCATATGATTTTACTGAGCTTTTGAAATACCTCTTGTACTGAAGGGGTTATATAAGCTCATGTCTTACTCTTCCCATTTGAAAAATCTCTTAGAAGCTGAATATACCAGCAACTGTCCAAAGGTAGCAAAAATTTAAAACAACAGACATTGATGTACCAAAGTGGCTGATCATATAACTGTTAGGTTCCCAAGTTCAAATCTTCTTCAATCCCACATACAGGGCTACCTTGCTATATGATGGACCATTATGGTATGTGACCACTCACTTTATATGCTCTTAACTTTTTGCATCCTTTCTCTATATGCAATTGCCATTTGTTTATATGATCAAAACAACTCCATCCAAAGCACCCCCTTTTTTTTTTATGGCTATGTGACTGCCTGTTTTACTTATACAGATATGACTAATTGTTATCTGAACAATTTTCCAGGAACATAACCAATCATACAGTCAGGCTGGCCTGTATCTGTTAAGTTCTAATCAACAACACTGTCTTACTTAACCCTGGAGAGGACTCCAGACTTGCCATCTAGAGTGACCACGTCAAACCCTGTGCGTCTGCCTGCCTGTCGCACCTCCCTCGTGTAGAAGCCTGAACATGGTGCCCCACAGGAACGCAGCCGCCCGACTACACTCTCCACCAATGTTGTTTTACCCACACCTGCAGGCAGTGCATTACTCTATGTATATACTGCATGTATGTACATATGTATGTACAGTAAGTACGTATTGTATTATAGTCATGACTCCGTATACAACAGTTTGGTATGCGATATATCAACAGAATGATGACGTAAAAGTTACACCCAGTTGTAGATTAACGATCACAAAATTCGCTTCTATGATAATTGTAATGGCTGCATATGACAGTCTAATGTGTATGTGCCTCTCACATAAGCCAACAGTCAGACATTTAACCCCAAAAAGACGGGTGTCCGCATATGCTGTCCAAGGGTACTAGGGCCAAAAAGATGGGTGTCTGCATATGCGGTCATGCCCCCACCCCCCCAAAACCACCCCCCCCACCCTCCCTCCCTTCCCCCCCCCCCCACCCCCACCCTCACCCCCCCCCCTCCCCCCCCCCATCCCCCCACCACCCCATCCCCAAATCCCCACTGTCCCTAATTCCCCCCATCCCCCAACCCCCCACACTGTTCCCCCCAGGCCCCCTACTGCCCCCCATCACCCCAAACCCCCACCTCCACAATCCTCACAACCCTCCCATCCCCCAACCACTCCCCTGCCACCCCCCAATCCCACATCATCCCCTCACCACCCCCCAACCTCCTACCATCCACCCTCTACCCCCTACCCTCCCCCACCCCCACATCCTTCACACCTCAAACCCCCCAAACCACCCCACCCCTCCAACCCCCACTGCCACCTCCACCATTTTCCCCCCACCTCCCTCCCAACCCCTTACTTCCCACCCCCACCCTCCCACCTCCTCCAAGCATCCAGCCCCTCCTCCCTGCACCACTCCACAACACCCCCAACCCCCCCCACACACACCACCACAACCCCCCACAACCCCCCCATATCGTACCCACCAATTATGCTCATCCTGAGTGTAGGTCAAAACATTCCGATGACCGTCTTTTAGGGGTTAAGCCAAGATGGCCGCCCACCGTTGACATTAGCTGTGATCATCTCTCTCACATTCCGTTTCATGCATGACCCCCCCTTTCACTCTGTTATGTGCGTGAAAGCCATTAAAACACCACTGCTGAAACTTATGACTTGGAAATCATGTCTAGCATGGATGCTACCCCTAGTGAAAAGTGTGGCACTACTGAATGTGCCGAAGGCAAGCTTAAAAAAGGGCAAGGTTTTCCGAGAATTTAGATTACACAGACCTTGACCCACAGCGTATTCTCACTGAACCCATGTTAAATTGGCATCAGTATATGATAAATCAGTAGGCAATAGCTTTTTACTTGATGTAAACCCACTACATACTGAGTCATGACTGTACACCCATATCCTGTAATGTGGAACATCAATAACCAACCAAACACAAGAAATAGGGAAACATTCCTACAAACCGAACAATTTGAATGTCTGTCGCCTTGCTAGTCCGACACCCTGTTTCTCCCTAGGTTTGAAACAATGCTCTCTTGGTCCTCCAATCCCTCCTCCATCCCCCACCAAACTCAGCACTGCCAAGCATGTTCCCCTGCCCTGCCCCACCCCTGGTTGTCTCCCTCTCCATGCCCCAACCCTCCCCCATCCTTGCTTGGCAAATGGCCAGCTGCCTGGCTGTGTGTGTGTGTGTGTGTGTGTGTATTTACCTAACTGTATTTACCTAATTGTGATATACAGGAAATGAACTACTCTCGTGGGGTCCCGTCTCTTTCTCGATAAGTCAAATTTTGCTTTAAACTCGTTTAAGTTTTTTGACTGGACGATCTCTTTGTCCAGGCTATTCCACAGGTCTATGCATCAATAAGGAAAACTATATTTCTTGACACCCTTCATGCAGCCTGGTTTCTTCAGTTTCATTACGTGTCCTCTCGTTACTCTCGTATCCCATACAAACAGATCTTCTCCGTCAAATTATCTACTCCCATCATGGCCCTGAACATTGCAATCATGTCGCCCCCCTCTCTCCTTTCCTCTAAGGAAGGCAAATCCAGTTTTTCCAGCTTCTCTCTGTATGACAGATCTGCCAGGCTGGGGACCATCTTGGTTGCTGTTCTTTGTATTCTCTCAATCTTTTGCTTTGTATGGGGACTACACTACTGCTGCATATTCTAACCTGGGCCGGGTCATGGCCACTATCAATTTTTTCATCATCTCCTCATCCATGTAATGAAAGGCTACTCTCATGTTGGTCAGGAGTTTATCTGTCTCTCTAAGGCTACTCTTATGTTGGTCAGGAGTTTATCTGTCTCTCTAACTATCTTGTTAATGTGTTTTTCAGGTGACAAACTATCCTGGACCAGAACTCTCAAATCATTCTCTTCTCTCACTTTTGTGATCTCTCAAATAAATCAGTGATGGCCTCTTGGTACTTTTTCCCATTTCCAGTATTTTACATTTTTTTGTGTTGAATTTCACTTCCCACATCCAGCTCCAATCACATGTCCTTTCCAGATCCTCCTGCAGCATAGTCTTCCTCAACTTATACTTTCCTCAAGATCTTTGCATCATCAGCAAACAGACTTGCGTAACTGTTCATTCCATCTACCACATCGTTTACATAAATCAGGAACACTACTGGCACTACCACTGAGCCCTGTGCGACTCCACTTGTTACTTCCCTCCATCCAGACATCCTGTCCTTTATTACTGTCCTCATTTGTTTGTCTCTCAAAAAGTCTTTCATCCACTCCAGGAGGTTTCCCTTCAGTCCTCCTATATGCTCCAATTTCCACAATAGTCGCCTATGGGGTACAGTACGTTAATCGCTCTTGAGTAAAAGCTCAACAAGTTGGAAACACATGACCTTCCCCTTCTGAATCCAAACTGACTTATCAGCCAAAATGTTCACTCCTTCCAGATATTTTATCCATCTATCTTTCAAGATTCTCTCACACACTTTTGCGACCATGCTAATCAGGGACACTGGTCTATAATTCTGGGGTTCTTCCTTGTTTTCTCTCTTATAAACTGGTACCACATTTGCCCTCTTCCATTCCTGAGGCACTTTCTCCTCATCTAGAGAACATGCAATTAAACTGCAAATCTTATCAGCCAGTTGTTCTTTGCATTCCTTCAATACCCAACTAGAGAGTCCATCCAGTCCTAAGGCTTTCCTTACATCTTGAGTTTCCAGCAATTTATACACTTTCTGCACTCACTTTTATATCTTTTATCACTACATTTCTAGTCACTCCCTCCCCCTTTACAAAATCCCTTTCTTTAGTGAAAACTGATTGGAAACATTTGTTCATTATTTCAGCTTGAATTGCCGCATCTTTATAGACCTCTCATTCTACTTTCAGTTTGGTAATTCTTTCCTTTTGTTTCAATTTGCCATTGACAAATCTATAAAACAATTTAGGTTCTTCCTAACATTTGTCAAATATACCTTTTTCAAAGTTCTTTTCTTCCTCTCTATGTATTCCTGTATATTCATTTCTAATTCTTTTATATTCTTCCTTTGTTCTGTTATAACCTATCTTTCTCCAGTTGTTCCAAGCCATGTCCCTCTCTTTTTTTTGCTATCATACACCTTCTTAGTGGTAGGTGGTGGCGACCATCATCCACTCACTTGATGTAGTGTTGCCTACTTCTTTAGCCTTCATCATTCTTTTTCTGTGCCTGCCATCCTCTCTTCCTATTTCTCCCATCTTTCCTGTCACTTCTTATTGCTTTTCTTTCCTTTGCAGGTGGCTTTACATTGAGTGACAAGCCAAATGGTTTCCTGTAAGCCAAGAAACCATTTACAATGCTAGGTGGTAACCATATAACCAAACCATAAGTGCTCCCTATGTGTCAACAAGTGGGTTGGTGGAGGGTTAGTGCCCCTCCCTGTAAAACAAATAACTCAAAGTCAAATGACCACCCCTTATGGGATTATGGTGTCTGGCAGTAGATAGATACAACTTCTATTAAACCACTCCTTTTTCCTGTTTTCTTTCCCACTTACTCTTTGAACGTATTTCTCCACTCCCAAATTATAGAGGTCTAGAAAGATATCCCACTTCTTCTGTATCTCTCATTTCTCTGAATTTTCTGCAGTCTGCATTTTTGAAAAATTTTCTCAATCCTGTAAAGTTTGCTCTCCCAAAGTTGTATCTTCCCTGCCTATAAAGCGCATCTCTTGGCACCAAATCCCTATTATCATCTGGAACTCAATGACCACATGATCACTTTTTCCTATAGGACACTGATATTTCAGAGATTCAATTATGTCAGGTTCTCTGGTTAGCAGTAAATCTAATCTTGCTGGTGTGTCGTCACCTCGGAATCGTGTCTCTTCTTTGACCCACTGGGTCATTACATTATTCATTGCAATATTTAACAATATTGTGCCCCATGAATCTTCACTGCCTCCTGAGTCCCATTCCTCCCAGTTCACCTCTTTTCTATTACAATCACCCATTAGAATTATATTGTTGCTTTTCTCAAGCACTTTCTGTAGATAACTAACCATGTCTGACTATTCATCGTCATTCCATGCTCTTGTCTTAAGGGGAACATATACTACTGCCATATCTCTCTTGCCATTCTCTCCAGTTTCTAATTTCATATTTATCACTTCAGTCCTACCCTCTCCCATTTCCACAATATCCACATTTATGTTGTTCTTCACTACTACCATCACTCCTCCCCCCATTTTTTCTTTTCTGTCTCTTCTCCACAGTTTGTATTAATCATCTCCCATATGGATATCAGTATCCTCTCTTAACCTGGTCTCTACACAGCACATAACATCTGGTTCATGTACCCTCAAGACAAAGAGGTGATTTGTTCGTGGCCACCCCTTATGGGATTGAGGCGTCTGGCAATAGATAGATAGGTACCGTAGGTTTGAACAATTTTGGCCTTCATTTATATCACATATCACTATTTCTGTGATCTTCCCCCACCCCCACCTAGGGGTTTTGTTATGGGAAAATCACAAAAACTAGAAATTTCCAATAGAAATGATGGACAAAATCATTCAAAACACATTAAAAAAAAATCAGAAAAACATACCGGTAATTTGGATGTCTAGCCAAAATCCCAAACCTAACCTAACCCAACTGAACCTAACCTAACCTACCCCCATCACAGAAAGTACCATACCCTTAAAATCAGACACTTGGTAATTGCACTTTTTATATTTTTGTCATTTTCGGACTGGGGATGCTATGGCCACAAAACAGATATGTTGATCATCTCCAAAGCAACACAGATTTTTACAATCACCTGATCTGCCAGAACACCATGATGTCTTAAAATCTTAATACTGTAGCTTCAGATTTGTCTGTATAATCCCGGTGAAATTTCGCAATTACTGTAATGAGGAGAGCTCACTCTCACAGCCGGAGCACAGAGATGCCATCCTGATACAGTACTGAAATTCAAAATAAGGCCTGAAGTGACTGCCAGTTATGCTGACCTATGACTGGTGGAGATAACAAAAAACCAATCAATTAAAAAAAAAAAAAACATTCAGCCATTGCACGACAAGCACCAGCACATGCCTACTGGTGACTAGTAACACACATACAAATGCACAGGAGCTCTCTAACAGCACCTAAAAGATCTAATGACATAGACTACGTTTGAAACATGGGGAAAAAAAAAATCATTTACGGCACCATTATTCATTTGCGGCTGCGTGTTCTGGAATTCAAAATAGATACTCTCGATAAGATCTAAAGATTGGGGAGGGTTAAAATCTGAATATCCCCATGTCCGAAACTAAAATTATACCGGTATCTGAATTAAATAGTGCCTACTTGATGTGCAATACAATGAAAACCTCTCAAGTTACAAGCAAGCACACTATCAGTTCGTTTTCATGTGACAACTGGGTTACAGTACTCTCACAAGCTGAATACCAAGTTGTGGTTGCATGGAATTCGAAAAGCCTTTCCAAGGGGGTATGAAGTCTCCCTGGTTATTAGACCCTCTTGTCTGAATACACATGGCCAGCAGCAGCGCTGAAAGGGGCATATACTTGTAGATCATTTGATGCTTCCTCAGTAGCATCCCCAGCCGAAGAAACTTGATGAAATTCACCTTACCTGGCGGTCCAGTTATGGCCACATGTTTATACTTTGCTGCCATCGCCTGACAATTCTGAATAACTGAGCAAGATGCAATTTGTTTCGAGCCTAGTCTTTGCACCTAACGCATTGGCGATTTGGCGTGTTGTAAACAAATATCAGCTGATAGCCGATCTACGACACCGTATACAGTTGGTATCAAAAGCCTTATGGCATATTCTCTCTCTCTCTCTCTCTCTCTCTCTCTCTCTCTCTCTCTCCAAGAAATTTGAAAATCAGTCTGGTGAATCCACTGGAGCGAGCACTGATCTTTATCCACAGAAAGAGAAGCACGTGGGACGACAAAACATTAGTAGCATGGTACGTGCAAAAAAATACAGATATTTCCGTCATGTGTACCATTTTTGCAGCTTTTCTTTAAAATGCACACCAAGACCGACACCACCAACCACCAAAATAGGGAGGAAATTCTCACCTTACAGGTGAAACGGCCTTCCGGGCCACAACGGCCTACCTCAACTTCCGTAAGCCCCTCCTCCCCGCAACCGGACCAGACCCGAGGTAGCAGTCCAGTTGCATTACTCTCTACCCGTGCGGCCGTGCCAGCCCTCATCAGAGTTGGGGTGGGAGCTGTCCTTCAGTCTTCCCACGCAGCGGCACAACAACTCCTGCCGGAACTGCTGGCGAGGGAACGATCGTCGGTTCTTCCCCGCCTGTTTCCCTCTTCCGGGAGCAGTATCACGGTTGCGCCCGTCGGGCAAACGTGTGTGCGAGCATCCGTTGGATCCCTCCTGCCAACCCGGGGGGCAGGGAACAGAGCCCCTGCGGCGCCAACCACTGGGCACGCAACCACTGGGCACGCCGCAGTTGTGTCAGCCCCCCAGCAGGAGCGAGGTAGGGCCCATCGGGCCTGCCCCACCGAGAGCGAAGGGCACCTCGGCAACGCCCATCGGGTTTACCAGGCTCAGGGAGCGCCCGTTGGATCTCGCCTTCTCTCCCATCCATCAGGGCACCTTGGCAACACCCATCGGGCTTGCCAGGTCCAAGGAGCACCCGCCGGATCTCCTTCCCTTTTGGCGTGGAGTTACAGCAGCCCAGGCTGAGGGCGCGAGTTGCAGCTCCCCCTCCTCCACAAAGTCGGAGACTCCCGAAGGGGAGCGAGCCCCTGGCTTGGCCCAACCCTCCTGTGGCCAAGCAGGACGTCCTTCTCTCTCTCCTACAGGTCCAGCATGTGGGAGACGTGACCCGCGGCCTGACTCCCAACGGCCGACACTGACAGACTCCCAGGGGCACTCAGGCCACAGGCAACTCCTGACGGCCTCACCCTCCTCCCAAGACCACAGCCCTCGACCCGCGAGGGGCACACCCTCCTCTCCGGACTCCCCAGAGCCGCCTGGCGCTCCCCGCACTCTGACTATAGCCCGGGCCTTCCGCTGGGCCACTTGCTTCCTGTATGTCTTTGGTCCTAGTCCTGAGGGCCCCTGGACCCCCGGTGTTGCCTCTTGACGTGAGGTGATGCCCTCGCCCCCTGCTGGCCTCCTTCTTACACCTGACCAACACCTGAACTTCCAGAGAGCGTGAGAACTCTCCCTCCCGCTCCTGTCATCACTCCTGGCACTGGTGATATACATGGTCCCCCCAAGTAATTTCAGTGACTTCCCCTTCCCTTAGTGAATCACTCCCCCCAACTCCTCCCCACTGTACTGTGTTCCTCACTTTACGAGTGAACCCCCCTGGACATTAAACTCATAATGCCTCCTGTTACTGGTGAAGAAGGCAGTTTTCCCTCTGTCGTCAGGGTGGACCAGGACCTGCCAATAACCTGATTGGAGGTCCAGGGTGGAAAACCATGAGGCTCCGTATAATGAGTCGAGGGAGTCGTCTATTCTGGGCAAGGGTGTAGCGTCCTTGTTGGTAACGTCATTGAGCCGTCTATAGTCCACACAGAATCTCATTGACCTGTAATAACTGAAATGAAACTGAATAAATTAATCATTAGGGGGAGAAAAGAGTGATGTAATGGGATGTATAAAAGCCCGCGTTGTCCAAAGGGAAAGCGGGTGACCCTCTCTTTGGCTCAGTGGTTAACGTGCGCGCGATTCAAGCGCAGGGGCCTGAGTTCGAATCTCGGCCAGGACAGTAATTAGTTTATTCAGTTTCATTTCAGTTATTACAGACCCTTCCTGCTTTTTTACTAGTACAACGGGGGAGGACCACGGGCTGGTGAAAGGTGAGATGACGCCGGCATCTAACATTTCCTGGACCTGCCGGTCCTCCTCAGCTCACTGGTGGGGGTTCTTTCACCGGGATGGTTGGCGAATTGGTGGTCCTTCGGTGTGGATCTTGTGGGCCAGGACAGTGGTGTGGCCTATATCAGTCGGTCCTGACGCGAATAAGTCCTGAAAGTCCAGGAGTAGGTGGTGAGGTCTGTCTGCTTGGTGAGGAGTGAGGTGGGAGGTAAGGGCGGTAGAGAGGTGGGGGCACGAGGAGGTGTACAGGGCTCAGCCTCCTCCATTTCTTCCACGACTAACCCTTTGGGCTAGGTAAGGGTGGTGGTGGAGAGGTTAGCGATGCGCTTCGTGTCACAGTGGGGGAGGGAGGAAAGTGGGAAAGAGTAGGCAGGAGGAGGGTTCCGGGGGGTAAGGCGGGGGAGAAGAGAATGGGGGTTCCTGACGGCCTGTTTAGTTGCAACCAGGCCTCATGATGAGGGAGGATGGTGAGGGTGGAGGCGATGGTAGCAGGGAAAGTGGGGGCAGGGGGGGAAGGGGGGAGGGAACAAGGGATGGGGATGAGGCTTGGGGGGCGTGCATGTGCAGATGGGCTAGGGCAGGGGTGGCCAACCTATGGCGCATGTGCGAAACGTGGCGCATTGCATGATTAGAAGTGGCGCATTGCATCCCTGTGATAATAAAAAAGTAAGCCTACTCATTATTTTTAGTGATTTTCTTATTTCGTGCACATCTTTTTTAGCGAATGTTATTTCCTTCATATTAATCTGCTTTCAGTTAAAAATATGCTTAATTAATCAAACTAGGAAAGATGGAATTTCGTACTGCAATCGTCCCGGAACTGTTCAATAAGCGTATCATACTTGTGTGACCGTGAGGTGCCAGGCGTCTGCCCCAGCAGTGAGTCACCACCAGGGTTGCCAAGGTCACGGTTTTGGGCTAATTTTGTAGCACTTCCGCGGGCAAATTTTATCAGTCGCGGGTTGCGTTTTTTTTTTTTTTTTTTTTTTTGGGGCTGGTTTGAAAACTGTCGTGTTTTTTTGGGCTAGTTTGGCGTTAAACCACATCATGACAAAATACTGAGAGAGAGAGAGAGAGAGAGAGAGATTGTTTAGAGATGGGAAAGAAGTTGTATGCAGCCTTCATGGATTTGGAGAAAGCATGACAGGGTAGATAGACAAGGATTGTGGAGTGTCTATCTATCTATCTATTGCCAGACGCCTCAATCCCGAACGGGGTGGCCACAAACAAATCGCCTCCATGTCACTCTGTCCCCTGCCATTTCACTACCACGCTCCCAACTCACACCCCCCTCTCTCATATACCTCTCCACTCCATCCCTCCATCTCATCCTCGGCCTCCCCCTCCCTCTCNTCTGATTCTGGCCACCACCAAGTGGTGGTCAGAAAGTCCACTCCCCCAACCTCTATATACTCTTGCATCCATTATACATCTTCTCATCCTTTCATCCACACACACATAGTCAATCATTGCCTTCCGTTCATTCATTCCCCCGTCCTCTCTTCTCACCACTCGCCATGTATACCTATGGATCATTTTGTGCCTGAAGAGGGTATTAACTACCACCAACCCCCTCCCAGCACAAATGTCCACTAAAGCACTGCCATTCTCATCCATCTCTGCAGGCACACCCCACTCACCAACCACTCCATCCACCTTCTCATTCCCTACTTTTCCATTCATATCTCCAATCAGAAACACTCTCTCATTCCTTTCAAACTTTTCCAAGCAGGCTTCCACATTTGTCCAAAACTCTTCTCTCACTCTACTTACACGATCTTGCGTTGGCGCATACACGCACACAATTGCCCACATTTGTAGTCCAACTTTCACTCTTACCCACACAATCCTTGACCCAACTGATCCATACTCTCTTACATTCTCCTTCCACCTGTTGTTCACAACAATACACACTCCCTCTTTCGCCCTCTCATTCTCACCCACTCCCGCACATATACCCCATCCATATTCCCATTCTCTCACACTCTCACCTCGCCATTTAGTTTCAGTTATTCCACATATATCCACTTTCGCACTCTCAAGCACCTGTACAATCTCTCTCTCTTTCACCTCATCATTCATACCCCTCACATTCCAGGTCGCAATCCACAGAATCATTGTTGTTTTATGAGCAATATTGTATTTATGGCAATTAAAGGAAGTTGATGTGAATCAATTGATCATTTCAAGCCTTAATAGGGATCTATATATGAATTATTAATATAAAACACTAATTTCGCATAATAAGAGGATTTTCAAAATAATTTTTGGTGTTGGGCTACTTTTGGGCTGGTTTTCAGTTGGGTTTCCGCGGGTAGAGCTGGGTGCGACTTGGCAACCCTGGTCACCACCGTTTTTGCCAGTTTACAACTGTGGCTCGGTCCGGTGCGGTACGAAGTTGTGCTCTGTTTTTCGTTTGCGAACAATTGCAGTATTGTACTGTGCTTTTCAAAAATTAAGCCTTGTTTTTATATTTCAGTTACCCATCACAGACTCACAGTGCAAAAGAAAATGAGCAAAAGAAAGGCAGAAAGTGAGAGTAAGCCTGAATTCAATGAACAGTGGGAAAATGAGTTGTTATTTATAGCGGGTCCATCAGGAAAACCGTTGTGCATTGTGTGTGAAAACACTCTTTCACAGAATAGAAGACATGATCTTAACAGCATCAGACTGAAATTGAAGGAAAACTGAAGCTCGTGCTTGGGTCTGAGTCACGGAAAGAATATGTGACTAAGAAAAAGGAAGAAATCAGAAGAAGACAAAATGAAAAAAAGAAAGAGGAAGTTTAGGAAAAAAAAAAAACCCTAATAAAATTTTTTTTGCGGTGGGTCAAAAAAAAAAAAAAAAAAAAAAAGCTTTCTCTGACGGAGAAGAAATTGTTAAGCCTTGTCTCCAGATATTTGCAAGACGTCTTGGTGATAAAAGTATTGAAAGGAAAGCAGATGAAATTGCTCTGTCAAAGCAGACTGTTACGAGACGTACCGAGGAACTCTCTCATCGATGTGTCTCAGCAATTGAAAGACCTTGTCCATTCTTGTACTTTCTGTTCATTAGCATTGGACGAATCAACTGACATATGTGATGTAGCCCAGTTAAGCATATTTATACGAGGAATTAATGATAATTTCAGTGTCTTTGAAGAACTTCTCAGTCTCGAGTCGCTTCAAGAAAAAACAAGAAGATCAGACATATTTGACAAAGTAAAATCATGCCTGGAAAATTTACAGATAGATTCTAATAAACTCATCAGTGTGTGTACTGACGGAGCCCCGTCAATGATCGGTAGAGTTGCTGGGACTACCACTTTGCTTGAGAACTTTTTAAATCGTCCTCTTCTAAAATATCACTGCATTATACACCAAGAGTCACTGTGTGGAAAAACTTTGAATTTGCAGCATGTTATGTTACAGGTTGTGAAATGTGTGAATAAAATTAGAGCAAGAGCATTAAACAGACGAGAATTCAGAGAATATTTTGAAATGTTAGATTTGGAATATGGCGACCATGTCGTTCATTGTGAGGTGCGCTGGCTTTCTAGAGGACAGGTGCTGAATAGGTTTTGGAAACTGAAAAATACTGTTCATGACTTTCTTGAAGAGAAAAATGAGCTACCCGAGGAAAGAGCCCTTTTATGTGATAACAACTGGCTATTTGATTTGGCATTTTTAGTTGATGTTACCAGCCATCTCAGTGATCTAAATTTGAAACTGCAGAGCAAGAGCAAATTGTTTCCTATCTATCTATTGCCAGACGCCTCAATCCCGAACGGGGTGGCCACAAACAAATCGCCTCCATGTCACTCTGTCCCCTGCCATTTCACTACCACGCTCCCAACTCACGCCCCCCTCTCTCATATACCTCTCCACTCCATCCCTCCATCTCATCCTCGGCCTCCCCCTCCCTCTTGCCCCCTCCACCTCACTCACATACACTCTCCTCGTCAATCTTTCACTCTCCATCCTCTCCACATGCCCAAACCACCTTAACGTGTTTCTCCTAACGCTTCCCATCAGTGCATTCAAAATGAAGTTAAAACTGTCCATCTCCCAGTTGGAAAATGGGGATTTGAGCCAATTTCCACACTTAAAAGAACAGAGTGAATGTGCTGCTGATAATGGCAATTTGGCAAAATATACAGAAAAAATCAAGTTATTGCAAGAGTCATTTGAAAGTCGTTTTCATGATTATTTGAGAGGAGCATGTGGAGTCACATGGAGAGACAGACTAACAAATGAGGAAGTGAAGGAGCGTTGTGGTGTGCTTGAGGACGTGATGGGAAGCGTTAGGAGAAACACGTTAAGGTGGTTTGGGCATGTGGAGAGGATGGAGAGTGAAAGATTGACGAGGAGAGTGTATGTGAGTGAGGTGGAGGGGGCGAGAGGGAGGGGGAGGCCGAGGATGAGATGGAGGGATGGAGTGGAGAGGTATATGAGAGAGGGGGGTGTGAGTTGGGAGCGTGGTAGTGAAATGGCAGGGGACAGAGTGACATGGAGGCGATTTGTTTGTGGCCACCCCGTTCGGGATTGAGGCGTCTGGCAATAGACAGATAGATAGCTAAAGAAGAAGACTGCATACTAGCTTTTATAAACCCATTTTCACTTAGTGAACAAAAAATAATGAAAATGCCAAGTAACATACAAATGGAACTTATTGACATGAAAACAAATTCATCACTGAAAATGAAATTTCATGAGCTTTCGTCAGTCCCAAATGCCTCTGACATGATCAAGTTCTAGCGATCATTACCCTGTGAAAATTTCCCAGAACTAAGAAAATTTGCCCAGAGTTTTATATGTCGTTCTGGAACGACATATAGATGTGAACAAGCATTTTCAGCCATGAAACTGATTAAAAGCAAAACGAGGTCGCGACTGACTTATTCAAATTTGAAGAATACACTGCTGCTCTCAGTGACAAATTTAACTCCAAACAATGAAAAACTGGCGAAATCAAAACCTCAAAAGTCTCATTAAGGTACGTAAAGTTGATCAGCTTTGTTTTTTTATTTTTTACTTAATGTCTTTATCATTAAAAAAAATTATATATATATAATTTCTACAAGAAGTAGATGGGGGGAAGGGGGGGTTACAAGAGATTTATGGCGCATCTGAAACCGTATGTTAAAAAGTTGACGCATGGTATGTAAAAGGTTGGCCACCCCTGGTCTAGGGGCTGCAGTCTTGAGGTCTGTTGAACTGGAGTTGATGCCCGTAGCAGTCGATGCTTGTCCGGAGCTTTTGAAGAAGATCCTCAGGATTACCCACTAATGTTTTATGATGCCCAGCTCAGTCCTGCATCATCCTTGAACATGCTTGGGGTTTCATTCTCTCTGTGGTGGAAGAACACAATGCTGTGTCTCATCAGCCATTCCATAACACTTATTCGTGACTGGCATCATACTCTAGTGTTAATCTCTGGCCACAACTCAGCATTCACATCAGTGATGGCATTTTTTTTTTTTTTTTAAGCCAAGTTAGTGTAGAATGAGTATAGCAATCATTGACTTCATTCCTCTCAAAGACCGTAACTTTAGACTTTGCTGTATGTAGTTTCAGATTCTGTTTCATACACTAACTTCCAAACTCAGTAACTAATATGCAGAGTAAATCGCTAAGCAAAATGTGTTAGGAATTCTCAAGTGTTCGTTGCAAAAAGGCCGTGCTTTCCCGTCAACTTCATCTCTCTTTACTGGCTAACGAGAGAGAGAGAGAGAGAGAGACGTTCCTATCATCCTCACTACGCGGTGACCAGCACAAAAATGACGATATTTCAATAATTTCCCCTTCCAGCCGTGTCTTTTCGGTACAGGCGGGTGTGTATATGGTTATTACAACACTGGATCACTTATGTATCGCATGTGTACTTGAACAACATTATTTAAGCCAAAAATAATATTCTTGCAGTATTGCCAATTTAAGGAGGAAACGTACAATCCCAGTTACACTAAGACAAATAAAAACAGTTTTACTTCCTAGTCTGTAATAAAGTGATGGTTTGTAGGGAGTTAATATTAGAAGTAACTATATTTCCTATGGTATATCTCCCTTATTTTCTTATTATCCTCGTGGTAAAATCCAGACTTGGTTAACAGACAGTGCAGTTCTGATGTGGGAACTGTTGTGTGTGAGTCTGTGCTGGAAAAGGTTCAAGGTTTTGATTGAACTGCTTCCTTCATGTCAGGTAATGTGTGTTTAAGCTGCTGTTATCATTGATGCGGCTGTCTGGCTGAACCTAAGTGAACACATGCCATGTAACAACATTAATTGGACCATCAGCTGGGTAACTGATTTGATTTGATTAATTTATTACGTCCGAAGGCGACAAACCTATTACAGTGCCATGTGGGCATATGTGAGGTGAGTACAAGGGAACTCGTGCCACGCAGGACACGCTGTCTAGCTAAAACAAATTAACACCCACCAAAGTGTGGATGACGCATGAGAATAACATCTAGATTATCATCATCCAATAGATGTTTACAAGTGTCCACTAATGTGAGTCCGTGTGGTATTAAATCAGAGACAAGTGGACATTGCAGGCAATAGTGGTCAAGGGTGTTGGCATTGGGTGCGTCACACAGCTTACAGGAGGAAAAACGAGGTGCGTTGTCCACCCCAGCCACTCGCCACACAGGTCGATACCCAGTCTGAGGCGGGCACACACCACGTTATGTCGACGAACCATAAGACCACTACGACGATATCTATGGGGCCGATGTAGAAAGTGGTCATAATGTTGGATAGACACACTGTGAGTCCTCTCAGCATTTCTACGGTGGAGAATAGGGGAGCGGGCTGCTCTACGTATTATCTGCTTGTAGCAAATGGGGAAGACATTAGTGGCATCCACAGCAGGCAGATCCAGTCCGCAGGCAGTCCTTGCAATGAGGTCAGCGGTGTTGTTAGCTGCAAGACCAATGTGAGAAGGAATCCACAGAAAGTGCACCACCAGTGGCCAGTTGACGGAGTATCTGCATAACTATGTGTTGACATGCAGGCCTGGGAGAGGAGAGGGCAAGGAGGGCCGACTGTGAGTCACAGATGATCAAGCCGCTGTTGTTCGTCCGTACTAATAAAGTAACTGCATCGCGGAGTCCATGTAGTTCGCAATATGTAGAGCTCGATGAGGTTGGCAGTCGACGGCCCAACCAGCCCCCTTGAGGTGGATCCAGACTTGGGGAAAACACTGCACAACCAGCACTTCCATCCTCCTGCAGGGAGCCATCAGTGTAGATATGGTGGGCTGAAGGGAGGGAAGATGACAGCCTGGCGATAGTCTTCAAAGCTAGCTGTTTCTGAAGCTGAGGCAGGTCAGTCTTAGAGGCCGGAGTGTATGAGACAGCAGGAACAGGGGTCTGCCAAGGTGGAATGCCACAGTCCACCTCCTCCGTAAGCACTGGTATGTTGATGTTTAGCTGTCGGACATATGAACAAACAATATTAACTAGAGTGCGGCCACCACTGCGAAGCAAAGGTCTTGGTGCAGTGGGATCAAGGGAGGTCCGAATGATGTGAGAGTAGTGGGGAGAAAGGTGAGGATAATGCAGGCACTTAACGCTGAAGTATGTCACCATGGAGTATATTCTCTCAACAAGTGGTGGTAGGTTGAGTTCAAGTTGCATGTTGACAATTCTGGTTGAGCCAGGGCAGCCCAGGATAAGTCTCATTACTGCGTTTTGGAACTTCTCAAGAGGTTGTAAGGCTGTTCTGGAAAGTTGACAAAGAGCAGGGGAGAGATAATCAACAACTGATCGAATGAACGCTATGTATATGGATCGTGCTACAGGAACAGACACCCCGGCAGCATAATTAGTAAGCCACTTGAGAGGTTTTAGGCGCTGCTGTAGCCGGGTTAGCAGACCCTGAACAATCGGATGCACACGTTGTCTTGCAGGAATGGAGGGAGAAATCTGTACCGGTGCCCCAAGATAAAGGTACTGCGTGCATAGGGGAATAACACAATCCCCGACAGAGAATACAGGTAGTGTTCTTGCTGGACGGGAAGTGAAGATTCTACTCTTTTCTGGTGAGATAATGAGTCCACATTTGGAAGCCGCCTCGTGAAACCAGTGAAGGAAACGTTGCAGATCTGCTGAGGAATTTGAGTGAATGCAGATGTCATCAGCATAGCAAGTAATTGTGATTCCAGGGAAGTCAGGAAGGAGGGTGAGTAAACGATGAATAAGGATATTAAACAAAAAAGTACTAAGGACACCACCTTGCGGAGTACCAAGCTCAAAATCCTCAGCAGAGCTGCATGCGCCCCTAAAAAGAACACGAGAGGATCTATTGGTTAGGTAACCACGTATCCATCGCAGCAGGCTTCCCTTGACTCCAAAATCCACCAGCTGGTCGAGGATGATGTCTCTGTTGGCAACATCAAAGGCACTCTGTAAATCAATGAAGGCCACTACACTGGTGGGGGAAAGGAGGGTGTATAGCTCCATGAGGCAGTGATGTGTCCCTCGCTGTGGTAAAAAAAAAACGTACAATCGGGGCGAGAGCTTGTCTTGCAGCCTAAACAAGAGTCTTGTGAGGAGGATGCGTTCTAGTACTTTACTGAAGCAGGAGGTGAGAGAAATAGGTTGGAATTTATCAGTACCAGGTTTAGGAATAGGCACGATTGTACTGTGGGTCCAGGCTTGTGGCACATACCCCAGACGGACGCAAAGGTTGAAAAGTTGGAGAAGGGGATTGCCAGGAACTTTCAGGAGGACAGAAAAAGTGATCCCATCATCACCTGGAGCCGTTACCCTACCCCTGGCGAGGGCCCATCGCAATTCATCATCAGTTATAGCCACACCATCCTCATCGTCTGTCCTCAGTAAATCGGCGGTGAGACGGAGTGCACGAACGTTTTTCTTGGTGGAGAGTGCGTCCTGTATGTGTGCAGGAAGGGTGCAAGTCCGCGACTGTGCAGACCAGGCGTCTACAAGATCCTGTGCGTACTGTGGTGGAGGACACTAGGGGGCTTCTTCTTAACAACCTTGTTGATAAGGCGCCACATGGAACCAACAGTCGTTTGATGGTTGATGCCATCTGTAGGTTTCTGCCAAGATTCAGTATAAACGCAGTGCTGGAGAGCAACTAGATCGTCCCTCGACAATCGATACCGATGGAGACTCTCGGGGGAAGGTCGTCTTTGAAAGGCAAGTCCGTCTTCCACTGCCTTCCTCTCTGCCTGAGTGATACGATTATCCAGTGTCCAGGTGTAGGCATCATGATGGCGTGTAATGTGTGGCCTGCTGACATAATGGGTGTAGAAGTCATGCGTGGAGCTGACAAGTGATGAATACAACTTTTCAGGACATTGAAGGTTGAACGTGGGAAGAAGGTTGGTTATACAGGGTGTAACGCGACGTATGACAAAAACTTACACCAATGATCTATCATGTAATTCTGAGTATATTTTGTTCTAAAAACATATACTCTTTGTGACTTCAGTACCCAGCATTAGGCTGTTTGAGTGTAAAAATTTTATGGGTTTCAGGTGTCATAGGGTGGGAGCTTCGCAGGGCGACGGGAGACGAGTGTTATTAGCTTATTCTACACTGCACATGAAAATCCCATATCCTAAGAGTACAAACGAATTTGAAGAAGAAACTTTACGTAGTCTATTGATTCTTTAACATAAAGTCATGCATTCCTGCAATTCTTTTGCACAAATTGACTGTAATTAAGGATTAAATTCAAATTTTGTGGATTGCAAGGGAGTACGGAGGGAGGAGAGGCTGGTGTATTGTGCCAGTTATGTAATGTTTGGTTTGTATGCTATTGCTACCAGCATTATCATAACACCCACAGCTCATTCAGTGAAAAAAAACATTATTGTAATGAGTGACTAGCGTCACTTTAAGTCAGGAGTAATGATATTATTTATTACAATTTTTCTGCTGCAAGTACACGTGGCACCATTGCTTTCATGTGAAGGTGACTTAAGAATAGTGACGCAGGGTTGCCAATTTAACGACTTTGCAGCTAGGCCTATTTTTTGCTTCTACCTAGCGTCACGATTTAACATCTGGCAACATGATATCTAGCTACATTCTGGATATTTTTGCCATTTTTAGGTAATATTCTAGTGATTAATCGTCTTTTCTAGCGATATTTTGCAGTGTTTACTGTCTAGCGACATTTAACAAGTTTTCAGGGCTATACTAGCGAGATTGATGATAAGGACTTGGCAACCCTGCGTCCACGGTGTCATTTGAACGGGAAAATTTGCAGGCGAGGCACACACTTCAAATACTGTTCTCCGCGTTCAGTTGTTCACTGGTTTCAGCTTCACTTGTTCATGAAACAGCATGCCACGTATGTACAGAAACGAGGAATATGCAGATATCGTCTATTTTTACGTATTCTGGGATGGTAATGCCAGTGCTACAGGCAGGGAATACAGGTGGAGATACCCAATGGCGCCACATTTACTTGCAGCATAAAAGATTGTAATAAATAATACTCTTCCTAACTTAAAGTGACGCTAATCTCGCTTTACAATAATGTTTCATTAAATGAGTTGTGGGTGTTATGATAATGCTGGTAGCAATAGCCCACAAGCCAAACATTACATAACTGGCAACAATACACCAGCCTCTCCTCCCTCCGTACTCCCTACCAATCCATAAAATTTGAATTTAATCCTTAATTACAGTTGATTTGTGCAAAAGAATTGCAGGAATGCATTACTTTATGTTAAACAATCAATAGACTACGTAAAGTATCTTCAAACTCGTTTGTACTGATAGGATATGGGATTTTCATGTGCAGTACAGAGTAAGTTAATAATACTTAATAATACTCGTCTCCCGTCGCCCTGCGAAGCTCCCACCCTATGACACCTGGAACCCACGAAATTTTTACACTCAAACAGCCTAATGCTGGGTACTGAACTGGGATCACAAAGAGTATATGTTTATAGAACAAAATATACTCAGAATTACATGATAGATCTGGTGTAAGTTTTTGTCATACGTCGCGTTACACCCTGTATAGGAGACATATGTAGGGGTACTTGGGTGGGATTGCAATGCGAGTACGTCTGTGTACAGGAGAAGGTGTAGCAGGGAGGGAATAATGAAGGCTGAGAGCAATATGATCAGAGAAGAGAGCAGGGATTGATGAACACCTGACTTGGGACGTCAGGAGGCTGGATGTAAGGATGTGATCTAGTGTGCCTCCTCGAGAGCGTGTGGCCCCACCGATGTCCCAGCGGGTGAGCTGATTATGACGAATATACTCAAGAAGTTTAGTCCCATTACGGTTAACAGTGGCAGAAAGGTCCCCCAAAGCAGGGTGTCGGGCATTATAATCCCCCATGTATATCATGCCACGGATGGTGGGAGCTGGAAGAGCAGCTGTATGCAACCTGCCTGGCGCTGAATACACATTGCATACCCGAACTGTGCCGCTTCCAATGGTGACCTCAAGAAGCTGGAAGGTTGTCTCGTCGTTTACAGAGCTTTGGAGGAAACGGTGCTGGATGGAGGAGTGAACATACGTGACAAATCCTTTCCTGACTCGATGGACATAAGAAATATAACCACTGAGAGTGGGTGCCTCTATCTCGAGATGCGCACGACCAACAAAGGATTCCTGAATGAAAATGATATCTGGGTGGCGACTGTATACATATCCTTTGAGCGCAGTAAGTTTAGACCGGTTCGTAACACCACAGGCATTCCAAGAGATGACATGCAGTTGTGCCATGTTACCGAACTTTGCCATTACGTTTGCGGAGGCCAAATGAGGGAGTGGTGGTGGCATGAGAAGTGCTATGCGGTGTGCCACGAGGGGAAGACTCCCTGGGGGGAGCAGTCAGTCGTCCAATGGAAGTGACAATGGAGTCCAGCTTTTCCGTAAGGGTGGTGACAGTCGTAATGATGACTTGCTGTGATTCAACCAGTGAATTTAATGTTGTCTCAAGTGTGGCTTGCTTGCTACCCAAGTCATCAATGCGGGCTTCTATTGCATAGAAACGTAAGTCATCAATGCGGGCTTCTATTGCATAGAAACGTGTCATGAATGAGGTAATCCGAGTCCTGAGAGTGGCAACAGCATCACGAAGTTCGGTGACTGCAGCTGAATCCAAACCGATAGTGGAGGCAGGAGGAGCAGCAGAGCGGAATGGTGGTGGTGGTGATGCTAGTGGAGCCCCATCCTTGGCAACGGGGGCAGAGGTAGCCTGACGTCTAGTGCAGCCGTGCCACACGTTAACTCCTTCTTGATGACATCTGGGACATTTCCAGTGCAAGGTATCTGGAGGTGGTAAGTTGGGTTGCATCGAGGTTGTATCAGAAGCAGGTGGAGGGGGTCGGTGAGGACACGTCCGAGAGTCGTGTAGGCCAGAGCACCATGCACACTTTTCTGGTGCAGAACAGTACCGGGAGATGTGACCAGTGCCCCAGCATCGAAAGCACCACGGTTGCTCGTCCTTCATCTTGCGAAACTCACAAGGTGGGAG
Source organism: Birgus latro (assembly GCA_018397915.1). Lineage (NCBI taxonomy): Eukaryota > Metazoa > Arthropoda > Malacostraca > Decapoda > Coenobitidae > Birgus > Birgus latro. Next base: position 109,307 of record JAGKTI010000491.1, read on the forward strand.
GCAGGGAAGGAAGCTGAAGGTGACAGTTGGTGGTGGTGGGTGAGGAAGGCTCCAGGTGACTACCAGCCGGTTGATAGGAGTGCCATTCTGGTAGAAACGTCGGGCTGAATAGATACCTGGCAGCTCCTTGGCCAAGTTGGGATCAGTACAGACAGGATAACGTGTATGGAGGTAAATAGGAAACTTGCGGGGCCTCTGAGGTGAGTCTTGAATTTCCAAAGAAAGGGCTAGGAACTCTCCTTTAGTTACGCTATCTATGATGTCCTTGCGACGTCTGGAGATGTAAACAAAACGGGAAGTGATTGCAGACATCTTAACCTCCGCTTGAGTGCGGTCAAGGTGAAAAGCACGGTTTACCTCAGACAACCATCGAAGTTTGACGTCCACAGTTGGGTTGTCTTTGAATAAAAGCTTGATGTAGTCAGCCCTGGGAGCGAATGCTGGAGGGGTAGAGGCGGGAAGCATTGGTGAAACTTGGGGGGAATGAACAAGCTGCAGGGGACGAGGAGTGTTTGATCCAGGGCCAGTTTCTCCCCGCAGAGGACGAGAAGTCTCTTGCCGCTTGGAGGATTTGGCAGCAGGGGATGAAGGCTCACTGTTGCTATCCGAGGTGTTATGTACAGGACGCTTGGCAGAGGAAGATGGCTGGCTGACTGGGTGAGATGCGGCAGGTACAGATAGTGCTGGTTCAGTAGCTACTTCCCCAGCTAACGAGACATTGCTGCTGCTTTGTGGTAGCTGTTGCCAATCACTCTGAGACATCTCATCCTCGTCATTCAGCGCCAGATCAGCTTCAATGACCTCTAAAGTGGCAGGGCATGAGTACTCTATGCTGATGCACACCTAGGCAGGTAGCAGGGTAAGCGTGGCGTCAGCTTCACAAGCAGGACAGTATAGACCAATGGTAGCAGGGGAAGTCCATGACGTCACACAAGTCGTACTGCGCATGCTCAGAAACGAGAAAACACGACCAGGGGGGTCCCGGCTGCCGCACTGAATTCCCCCCCCCCCCCACACCCACGCCAAGTCCCAACACCCAAAAAACACAATCACTGGTGAAGTGAGCACTGGACCTTTATGTTGCTCCCTGCAACGACAGAAGGGTGCTGGAAGGCAAAAACAGCGGAAAAAGCAGGAATATAAGCCGCACACAGCAATGATTTGTTGATATCCGGCCCTCTGCTGGCAAAATCCCCTCATACCAGCAAGGAGAGGTGATCTCCATGGTAACGCAGAATCACTCTCTTATTCCAACTTTTATTTCGTAACACCTGTACCTTGGCAAATTATTCTGCTCACTACACCTCAGTATCCCTGTTTATGTTATTGATGAAAACTGCACATGTTAGTGATGGGAAGGAAAAATATTAAGGTATGTAATAGGGAAAATGCGTGTGATTTTATGTGATGTGATGTTAGTGATGGGAAGGATAAATATTAAGGTGTAATAGGGAAAATGTGTGTGATGTGATGTGATATTAGTGATGGGAAGGATAAATATTAAGTTGTAATAGGGAAAATGTGTGTGATGTGATGTGATATTAGTGATGGGAAGGATAAATATTAAGGTGTAATGGGGAAAATAAATCGCTAAGCAGGCGTTGCGGAGTTTTCTGTGTTCCCTATAGAATTCGGTCTTGTCACATCAAGCTGAGTAAAATCGTCTGCAGATGGCAGGAATAATAATAATTGTTATGCTACGTATTTGTGGGTCGGTTTCCCGCCCTCAAATACGCAGGCTACAGCGGGTCCCTATTCTAGACGGGGTCAGTAACTCTAAAGAGTAGGACTGGACACAAAAACAAGACAGTAAGTATTACACACATGTATTCCAGATATCTTCCCAGGGACAATAGTACATCAACAAATATATTACAAACTGGGTTGGTCGGGGATGGGTTAACACTTAACACAAGGTTTTACTTGACGGGAAGTCTGTCACTATACCGACTGGTAGAAGTATGGTATTACTTACCCTACACTTATGGCACATAAAATACACTTATGATTTAAGACACAGGAATGAATTTACTACAATTTCCCAAACCCGTATAGCACTGGACGGCACTTTATATAAGTTACGTTAACACCTTTGTCATAGACACCTGTTGGCCGGAAGTCTATTTCAGGTAGAGTCCGCCGCATAGTGATCACTGACGGGGGGACTGCGGTATTCTGGCATACCCTAACTAATTTGCCCAGACACTGGGGTGGGTGGAGGTTTAATGCACGAGGGGAAGGAACGATGGAAATAATATATATTCCTTCTGCTAGCCACTGAGGTGTTTCACTCGCGTGCCTGTGGGTTGGGGAGGGAGAGTTTCAGTACAAAGGGAATGGCACAATCAACACAATATTATTGTTCTGTTGGTCACAATGGCATTTCTTTCACTGGGGGGGCCGTGTGACTCTACTCGGGATATAAGTTAGGCCAAGGTTAGCTATTAGGCTCGTCCAGTCTTATACTCTGGGTTCCTGGTCACTGAGCACGAGAATACACTGTAGGGAATCACTCGTATGGTATAAGTTAATGCACACATATATCTGGGTCGAGAAAGCACACACATAGGTAAACTCCACTCACTTCATCACCACTGGTGGGCCCTAGGTTGATTTCTCCGTCCGGAGGAAGGGCAGAGTGACGCGCCCCTGGACAGGGCCCCACATGTAGTCGTGGGACTAGTGGCTCGGCCCGAAGAGAGCCAGGAGACAAGCCTGTTGTCGAGTCCGGGGGAGACTCAGGGAGGCCTCGCCCACAGGTAAATTGCGCCCTGGTGTTCAAGGCAACCCCCGGGGCAACTGAGGACCCAGGGTACTGGAACCTGAGGCGGCTGGACTGTGGCAACGGCTGGAGGCCGGCGTCACCTACAGGGTCGTCACACGGGGACCTCGGGCCGGGGGAGTAGTAGACATGGCCCGATGTCGGCTTCAGGGTCTGCGGGGGCTCTGCTTCGGCCGCTGTTCACCCTGGTAGAGTTGCAGGGAACGAAGGCCTCGGGTGAGGCTTTGCCACGGCTCGGGGGAGGGGTCCTCTCTGGCTGCAGGTCCTCCTGTAGAAGAGTAGCGGACTGTGGCCTGCTCTACATCCAACGTGACGTGACTAACAGCCAACATCATGGTAGTACAGGGGACATCAGCTTTAATGCGGCTAGTGGCCTCCTCTGCCTCTGGCCTGACGTGACTAATGACCGATGTCAGGTTGGCACAGGGGACATCAGCTTCAGGGCAGCTAGTGGCCTGCTCTACCTCTGGCCTGACGTGACTAATGGCCGACGTCGTGGTGGCACAGGGGACAACAGCTTCAGTGCGGCTAGTGGCCTGCTCTACCTCTGGCCTGACGTGACTAGTGGCCAATGTCGTAGTGGCACAGGAGGTTGTAGCTCTGGTGCGGCTAATGGCCCGTACCGGGGAGCTGAGAGGACTAGTAGCAGAGGGACAGACTGTGGCCGATCCTGCCTCGTACCCAGTACGGCTTGTGGCCAGTACTGTGGGGCTACTCTCGGGGGAACGACTGCAGGAGTCGGACGACTTATGGCCTGTCCTGCCCGGCCGACATGCGTCCGTGTCGCGGCCCTGTAGCGGGGATGCAACTGGGGAATGGACTGTGGCCGGCTCTGCCCCGTACACAGTATGACTGTGGCCAATACCGGCGTGGAGTTGTAAACTCCACCCCTTACCTGGCGAGTGGAATTTCGGCCGGAGACTAGGCGCCGGCGACTGCTACCTTTCCGGGTCACCACCTGGGAGCAAGAGGGGCGCCAGGAAGCGATACAGGTGCACCGTTCCTGTTCCCAGCCGCTCCGTGTCCGCGGCGGCCCCCCGGTGGTACTGGGGGGGTTGGAGGTGCTGGTGTCGTCTGCACTGGCCGTCGCGTCGTCTGCGGCTCCAACCCCTAATTTCTGTATTTCAATAATAATAAAAAAAAAAAAAACTATAAATACTCCTTCTACTCAAACTTACCTAAAATTGCCATCTGTCCACCTTGATCACTGAGTTATAACAGTAGTTCAGCATTAAAATATGATGCTAGTCACGAAGAAGTGCTGTGGCAAGGGTGTAGAGCCACAATATTGTCTTTTTGTGCCACCGAACTTCGTGAAATAAGCTGTGAAAGACAGACAACCTGGGCCATCCATCAATCAAGTAGGGTTCGTGACAGCCTTCGTTTAGCGATTTATTTTGCCTATAACACCTTAACATTGTCTTGTTTAGTAATTATATGGTCTTAATATAAATATAGTTTACATCAATAGGCTAACATGCGTAAAGGTACTGAGGTGTGGATTGCAGAATAAGTTGCCAAGATAGATCAAGCCAGATGGAGTACCAGCATCAATGTACGTTGCCACGGAGATAATAGGACGGTGAGTGATGGCCATGTTGGAGTGCTGTACAAAACACGTTAGTGCAGGAATGACTCAGCATTCTCTGTAGATCTTGTACAAGCCTTCATTTTCAGCGCCTACAACGAGACAGCCCGATGTCCTGTGTTTTCTTCTTGCTGTTTCCACACGATTTTGTTCATCTTAGGAGAGACTTGGCACTGGAGGGGATATACACAGCCTTCATTAACCACACTTAGCACTTGAGGGGTTATATACAGCCTTCATAACCACACTGTCTGACTCACTCCTTCTTCATTTCTGTAACATTCGCGGCCTTTCCTCTAACTTTCGCTCCGTTGAACACCACCTCTTCTCCTCTAAACCTCACCTTCTCTTTCTCTCTGAGACTCAGCTGTCTGAGGCAACTGACAGCAAACCCTTTTCTGTATCCTCCTACTTTCTTTATTCTCATTTCAAAGCCAAAGGTGGCTGTTGTGTATAAGTATGCAACGATCTATCTTGCTCTAGTGTTCCTGAACTTGATTCTTCTGAATTCTCTACTCTCTGGCTTCGGCTTTCCTGTCATTCTCTGACTAAATATATCTGTTCTGTTTACTTATCTCCTAATTCTACTGACTACCCAAAATTCTTTGACTATCTTACTTCTACGATGGAACGCATTCTATCCATTTCTCCTTTCTCTGAAATCTCCATTCTAGGAGATTTCAATGTACCACCACCTTTGGCTCTCCTCTCCTTTCACTGATCCACCTGGTGAACAAGCCTACATCTTTTCTATCCTTAATGACCTAGAGAAGCTTGTACAGCACCCTACCCGTATCCCTGACCGCCTTGGAGAGAATTCCAACATACTTGACCTTTCCTAACAACTAATCCTTGTGCTTACACTGTTAATCTTTTCTCTCCGTTAGGCTCCTCCGATCATAACCTTATTAACTTATCCTGTCCTATCACTCCGGTACGGCCTGTGGACCCTCCAAAGAAACGCCGCCTGTGGCACTTTGGAGCTGCAGTTTGGGAGGCCCTCAGTCAGTACTTCTTTGATTTTCCTTGGAATGATTATTGCTTCCATGGCCGGGAGCCATCTGAGTGTGCCTTGCGCATTACGGAGGTTATTCTCTCGGGCATGGAAGCATACATTCCTTTCTCATATCCCCTGACTAATGCAAGAAAGCCTTGGTTTAATCACAATTGTTCTAATGCTGTCCGCAACAAGGAGAGGGCCTGTTAGAGGTACCGGAGCCAACCCACCCCTGAATCACATCTTTTATATATTTCTGCCCGGAATCGTGCTAAGTCTGTTCTTCGCTTTGCTAAAAATAATTTCATCCGTACTAAATGTTCTCAACTCTCCAACTCGAATTTTTCTCGCTCCTTCTGGCACCTTGCCAAAAACCTTTCTAACAACTTTACCTCATCATCCTTCCCTCCTCTTTTCTACTCTAATGGCTCTGTAGCTATTTCTACTGATAAAGCAGATCTCTTCGCTCAGACTTTCTCCTCCAATTCCACCTTAGACGATTCCGGTGCTATTCCTCCATCACTTCCCCCCTCTGACTTCCTCTTGACTGACATTAAAATTTCTTTAGCTGATGTATTTTCTGCCATCACTGACCTCAGTACTAACAAGGCATATGGGCCTGATGGAGTCCCTCCTGTTGTCCTCAAAAACTGTGTTTCTGTGCTTACACCCGACTTTCTCCTCCAATTCCACCTTAGACGATTCTGGTGCTATTCCTCCATCACTTCCCCCCTCTGTCTTCCTCTTGACTGACATTAAAATTTCTTCAGCTGATGTATTTTCTGCCATCACTGGCCTCAGTACTAACAAGGCATATGGGCCTGATGGAGTCCCTCCTGTTGTCCTGAAAAACTGTGTTTCTGTGCTTACACTCTGCCTAGGTAAACTCTTTCGCCTTTGTCTATCAACTTGTACCTTTCCTTCTTGCTGGAAGTTTGCTCTCATTCAGCCAGTCCCAAAGAAGGGTGACCATTCCCAACCCTCTAACTATCGTCTAATTGCTTTAACATCCTGTGTCTCAAAAGTTTTCGAGTCAATCCTTAACAGAAAATTTTTAAAGCATCTTTCCTGTCACAGCCTTCTTTCTGATCGTTAGTATGGGTTCCGTCAGGGACGCTCCACTGGCGATCTTCTCACCTACCTTTCCGACTCCTGGTCATCCTCCTTTCGGGACTTTGGCGAATGCTTTGCCATTTCACTTGATATCTCAAAGGCTTTCGATCGAGTCTGGCATAAATCTTTAATTTCCAAACTGCCCTCCTACGGTTTCTATCCTTCTATCTGTGCCTTCATCTCTAGCTTCCTTTCTTGTCGTTCTATAGCCGCTGTTGTAGACGGCCATCGTTCTTCTCCTAGACCTATCAACAGTGGTGTTCCTCAGGGCTCTGTCCTATCACCAACTCTCTTCCTTTTATTCATCAGTGACCTTCTAAGCTGTACATCTAACCCTTTCCACTCATATGCTGATGATTCCACCCTTCATCTTTCCATTCGGTTTCCGCAACGTCCATCTCAGCAGTTACTTCAACAAAAGAGGGAAGAGGCTATGGCACACCTAATGTCTGACTTGGCTCGTATCTCTGATTGTGGTAAAAATAATCTTGTTATTTTTAATGCATCAAAAACTCAGTTCTTACACTTATTAACCCGACAAAATCTTTCTCAGGATTACCCACTAATGTTTAATAATGAACAATTATGTCCTGCATCATTCTTGAACATGCTTGGGGCTTCATTCTCTCGAGATTTGTCTTGGAAAGAACATATTACATCTCTTGTGAAATCTGCTTCCAAGAGATTAGGTGTGCTAAGCTGATTCCGAACTTTCTATACCCCTGCACAGTTGTTGACCTTGTACACGGGTTTCATTCGCCCGTGTATGGAGTACAACTCTCATGTGTGGGGAGGCTCCCTACATGAAGCTCTTCTCCATTGGGTGGAGTCAAAGGCTTTTCGTCTCATTAACTCTCCTCCTCTTACTGATTCCCTTCAACCTCTGTCTCTTCGCCGCACTGTTGCATCTTTATCTCTCTTCT
>JAGKTI010000491.1:121250-132681 GCA_018397915.1 Birgus latro
TGTGTGTGTGTGTGTGTGTGTGTGTGTGTGTGTGTGTACTGTGAAGGTATTGAATTAATAAGTACCAGTATACACGCGTGTGATAATTAACTCCAGGTTTAATTAATAGGTATACATGCTTATTTCCTCTGTCTCATTTCAGCACACTCACTGCCATCCCCACGCCCACACCAGCAGCCTGAGCCGTCTCCACAACACACAAGGTCCTCCAGGTGAGTTAGCAATGTATTAAAGGCACACACACAATATGGACTTCCTAACCCTGCAGCATCACAAATACTTCATCACTTCATTCCTCTCAAACACCACAGTTTTTACTCTTTCCACATTTACTTTCAGATTTTGTTTCTTACACACACACACGCACACACAATCGGTAGAGAGGTGGCCTGCGGTCCTTACGGATCCAGGTTCAAATCCCGGCGGGGGCAGGGAACAGTTTAAGGATTTGAATTTCATAGAAGCAGACTTTACTGATCTACCTGAAGACCCGCCGCCATGTCGTAAAAATACCCCCGCTAATACCAATACACCAGCCGTAGCATGTATTCAATATGGACGGTGGGTGTTAGCGCCGAAATGGTGACATGTAGAGATGTATGGTATGTAGGAGGACTGCTGGGCCTTGAGAGCAGGCTGTGAAGCCTATGCCCAGAGTCGGACACATAAAAAAAAAAACATCATCCAGGTGTAATATGATGAGTAATTAACTAAGGTGGCATAGTAGGCTTCGTAACACCCGTCCTTTATGATTTATTCCGCCTATAAGACCTTTACATTGCCCTGTTTATTAATTAAATGGTTTTAATATAAACATAGTTTATATCAGTAGCATGCATAAAGATACTGAGGTGTGGAGTGCAGAGTAAGTTGCCAAGATAGAGGTGTTACGAAATAGCCAGTTGGAGTACCACCGTGAGTCTGCGTTGCCATGGAGATAATACCACCGTGAGTCTGGGTTGCCATGGAGATAATACCACCGTGAGTCTGCATTGCCATGGAGATAATACCACCGTGAGTCTGCGTTGCAATGGAGATAATACCACCGTGAGTTTCCGTTGCGATGGAGATAATACCACCGTGAGTCTGCGTTGCCATGGAGATAATACCACCGTGGGTCTGCGTTGCCATGGAGATAATACCACCGAGAGTCTGCGTTGCCATGGGGATAATACCACTGTGAGTCTACGTTGCCATGGAGGTGATACCACCGTGGGTCTGCGTTGCCATGGAGATAATACCACCGTGAGTCTGCGTTGCCATAGAGACCATAGGCTTTCCCTCCAACAGGACCGTCCGTGTCATCAATTCTTTTGGGGGATAGGGGGACTTCCGTGAGAGCTACTTTCAATAATTCAGTTGTAAAGTTCTCTGGTTCCATTTAGCGGTTCTTTGTAAAGGGTAACGGCAAGGAATCTAGCGGTGTTATGGACATTTTTATAATATTGCACGTGTTGTATTTTTATGTAACATGATTATGTATTATATGAGGTCTCAAAAAAAAAAAATCCTAATAAGCCCAGATTAAAATCCAAAGCATTTCGTCAGTAAATATATCATTACATTACGAACAGAGAGGATACGTTGGCCATTTTGGCCTTATCTGTTCAATCACCCCATAGAATGTCCAGATTCCCCCCCCCCTCCTATTTAGGAGAGAGAGAGAGAGAGAGAGAGAGAGAGAGAGAGAGAGAGAGAGAGAAAGCGATGTGCCCCTCATCCTGTCTGTCTCCTCGGTGGCCCACACAAAAATGACGATATTTCCTCAAATGTAACTTCCATATGTGTTTGTTTGGTACAGGGAAGTGGGTACAGGGTCATTACAACACTGACATCATATATGTATCGCGTTTATACCTAAATAAGTATATTAAAGGCAAAAGAATTGGTTTTACAGTGGTGCCAAGCTAAACAGGAAGGCTGTCATCCCACATAGTTCTGAAAAGCAAATAAAAGCAACTCAGGTTTCTGGTTTCAAGTGATATTGAAGGCTTATATTGTCAAAGTAATGCGTAAAACATTGAATTATTATGTTACTGTCTTTACCACTAAGCTACTTATGTCGTAAATCAAGCACACACTCCCAGAACAACAAATATTTTTAATGTGCGAGTTGAGTCTGCGTTGCCATGGAAACCATTCGTTTTCCCGCCAACAGGAGCGACGTCCGTCATCCTGTCTTCTCGGTGGCCAACATATAAATGACGATATTTTCAATATTTTATATTTTTCGACAGTTTTTTTTTGGGGCAGGAGGGTGGGTATATGGATAGTACAATACTTACATCAATAATTTATTGCAGACGTTGCGGATCAGGATTATTTAAAGCAAAATAATATGCTACACAGTGTTCTCAAGTATAATAAGACCATTATCCCGCCGATTCAGTCTTAACTCTCAGCAAAATTACTGAGGCTTGTTGTTCTTAGTCAACTTAGAGTTCATGAAAGTTTAATATTTTCAATAACGGTCATTTTTATGCCATTTCCCTTAATTGTATAACTACTCATATCATGATAAAGTCAAATTTCGTAAATCCCTAGCACACTGAGATCTGGGAACTGTGTGGTGTTGTGAGACCTCGAGGTGTTGGTTGAACTCACAAATGTCTTTGGTCGAGCTGATTCATTGATTCAGTTCAACTAGGTTAGATAACCTCCGTGTTTGAACTACACGCTCATATGTTTTTTTTTTTTTTTTCACTAACACAGCCACAACGGCACATCAGTACGGTTAATTACCATATATTATCAGCGACAAACACCTCAAGGAGCGTAAAAAACAAGTCCTTGTTCTGGATCTTGCTGCTGAAATTATGAAGCCAGAATGCGCAGTCTTTGGCATCCATGTTGGGCCAGGGAGACAAACGCAACGCAGAAATTACAAGAGTGATATCTTTGCGATTTCTTTCATTTAAGAGATAATTTTGTGATATTCCTTGTATAGGCAAAGAGCCCAGTCTATACCATCTTCAGGTGGAATACCAGCCTCCAGAATGACCTAATAATGATACAAGAGACATCCATTGAACTTAGATCAGCGAATTAGTTACTTGCAAGGGTTTCTCTTCTTAGTGTTAGAGCATGACGGTCTCACCAAAAGCACCCTAAAAATGACGCCAGAATTAAAATAATTTTACCTTAGCGCCGTTGATCCATTTTGTATTATTATTATCAACTTAGGTGACTGAGAGACGTGCCAATTTGGTTGTAGTTATATAGTGACGTTAAGCCAGATATCAAGTGCACATTAGCACCACATTAGCGGACGTGACTAATTAAGTTCTAACCAAATATGACGTAATATTCATAAAATTTCTCGACCTTTACCTATGTACAGGAGCCTTTTGTTTTCACTCGTATATCGGCCAAACACTTCACAACCAAACCAGGGTGAATATTTAGCCGGAAATACCTCCATACAAACAGATTTCTGCTACCGATTTACTTCTGTAAAGGAATATTTATCGTAAGAAATGGTTAAGATCATTTACGAATACTGTGCTACAGCCATCGCACCCTCGCATCCCCCCACACAGTTACCAGATCGCAGGGTGTCTCCGGAAATTGCATGTCATAAATTCAGTTAACAGAGAGACACGAATATCTCACAGAATGGTTTCGAATTCTGACCGCAAAGACAGCAAGGACGAAATATGTAAGAGAAACTAGCAGTCTTTATAATATCCCTTTAATCTCAAACCGAAATCAGAAGACAAGGGTACTTTTATTGTTGGTAACATTAGTATGCACATCATTTTAGCTTTAAATACAATTATTCGACTATACAGACGAGAAATAAGCTACGTCGGTATTGTAATATCGGTACAGCCACTCGTCTGCACCAAGGGAACAGTGCTAAACGATAAAATAGTGGAAATATCGTCATTTTTATGTCGGCCACCGAGGCCAGAGGGTGGCTGGGACGTCGCTCGTGTGGACGGGGAAACAAATGGTCTCCATGGCAACGCAGACGCTGGACTGTGTTATTGCTATACATTTTCTCTATGATTAATTCTGCACCTAATTGCTTGTATGGTCTATCTATCTATAGCCCGACGCCCTAATCCCGCAAAGGGTGGCCACAGCCAAAACTCCTCCAAGTCGCTCTGTCACCCACCATTTGCCTACCCTACCCCCAGCTCAATCCCCCCTCCCTCATATACCTCTCAACTCCATCCCTCCACCTCATCTTCGGCCTTCTCCTCCCTCTCCCTCCCTCCACCCCACCTGCATACACCCTCTTAGTCAGTCTTTCATTCTCCATTCTCTCCACATGTCCAAACCACCTCAGTGTATTTCTCCTAATCTTCTCAACCACATCGACATCCACCCCACAATGTTCCTTCACTTCTTCATTCGTCAACCTGTCCCTCCATGTCACTCGACATGCTTCTCTCAAGTAACTCATTTCCACTGCTCTCACTCTTGACTTGTTACCCTCTAGTAAGGTCCATGTCTCGCTTCCATACGTCAGGGTAGGGATCACGATACTATCATGTAGTGACTTCTTGACTTCCATACTCACCTCCCTATTTCTCATCACCGCTTTCAATGAACCAACAACCTTCCTTCCCTGCTGTACCCTTTCAAGTATTTCATCCCCAAAACTTCCATCCTTACTCATCACACTGCCAAAGTACTTGAATGCACTCACATTCTCCATATCCTCACCATCCAACCTCACTGTGCATTCTATGACTTTATTCCTCTCAAACACCATAACTTTACTCTTGTTCACATTGACTTTCAGATTCCTCTTCTTACACACTGTCCCAAATTCATTCACCAAACCTTGCAACTCCCATTCATCTTCACTCAACAATACTGTATCATCAGCAAACAACAACACCGGAATCTTCCACATCTCGCCCTCATTCATTAGAGCCACCCCCACATCCACTGCCCTACTTGCACCTCCTTTACCACCCCATCCATGTATATACTAAACAGCCATGGAGACATCACACAACCCTGTTTCAGTCCCACATTCAGATCAAAGAACTCACTTAGCTTACCATCCACTTGCACAGTAGTCCTAGCTCCTTCGTACATGCTCTTCACAGCACTCAGTAATTTCCCCTCCACTCCATATATTCCTAATACCTTCCACATACCTTGCCTATCTTTTCTGTCATAAGCTTTCTCCAAGTCCATGAAGGCAGCATACATTTTCTTTCCCTTCTCTAGATACTTCTCCACTAAACATCTTAGAAGATATATCTGATTTACACAGCCTTTTCCCTTCCTAAATCTCCCATGTTCTTCTCCAACTAACTCCTCTGTTATATGCCTAACCCTATCAATAAGTATTCTACCATTTATCTTTCCAGTCACACTAAGAAGGCAAATACCCGTATGGTTACCACATACTTCTCTCTCCTCTTTTCCTTTATTTAATGGAACAATTACACTTGATTTCCAGTCCTCTGGAGCACTTCCCTCTTCCCAAGCCAGTCTACACAACTTCCATATCCATTCCACAGCAATCTCACCCCCATACTTCAGCATTTCACCACACACTCCGTCAATTCCTGGGGCTTTTCCCATCTTGATCTTCTTCAATGCTTCCACTACTTCCGCCCTACTGATCCCTTCCTCCCTCCTCTCACCTCTTCTTCTCCCAGCCATTTCCCAACCACTTATACTTGCTCTGCTCCCACTCTCTACATTCAACAAATCCTCAAAGTGCTCCTTCCATCTCCTCAGTTTCTCTCTCTTCTCCACCAGCAATCTATTATTCCCATCTTTCACTCCCCTACTATATCCCCTTTCTCACTGTCTTACATTCTTTACCTCCTTCCAAAACAATTACTTACTCTCCCTCCATTTTACACTCAGATGCCTCCCAAACTCCTTATCCACTTTCTTCTTACTCTCCTTCAACAATCTCTTCACCTCTTTTCTCCACCTCACATATACCTCTCTCTTCTCTCTCTCATCTTCTCCCCTACCTCTGCTCGTTAGCCATTCACTATATGCCTTCTTCCTTTGTTCCACAGCTCGTTTCACCTCATCATTCCACAATGCTGTCAATTGCACACCCCTGCATCTCCTCCTCACTCCACAAACCTCCTCACACGCTGCGCCTATCTCTCCCGTGAAAATCTTACATACATCTTCCACCCCTTCCATCTGCTCTAACTCATACCTTCCCAATCTTTCTTCCACTATTCTCTTATACTCTGCCATTTTCTCACTATCTTGTAACTTCTCCACTCTTCTCACAGGAGCTATTTCCTCCTGTCTTCCCCTTGGTCTCTTCACCCACATTCTTTGCAGCCTCACCTTGGCCATCACTAAGTGATGGTCAGATTCCACTCCTCCACCCTCTCCACACCCTTGCATCCAACACTTGTCTTCTCATTCGCTCATCCACACACACGTAATCTATCATTGCCTTCCGTTCTACAAGTTCACCATCCATCCTCCTCAAGACTCTCCATGTATACCTGTGGATCATCTTGTGCCGAAAGTAGGTGTTGGCTATTGCCAACCCCTTACCAGCACAGATGTCCATCAAGGCACTACCATTCCCATCCACCTCAGCTGGCACACCCCACTGACCAACCACTCCATCCACTCGTACATTCCCAACTTTGCCATTCATGTCTCCAATCAAAAACACTCTCTCGCTCCTCTCAGACTTGTCCATACATGCTTCTACACTTGCCCAAAACTCATCTTTCACTCTTGCCACTCGGTCCTCTGTCGGCGAATACACACATACAATCGCCGAAGCTTGTATACCTACTTTCATCCTCACCCATACAATTCTTGCACCCACTGTTCCATACTCCCTTATATTCTCCTTCCACTTCTTGCTTATCATCAGACATACTCCCTCTCTTGCCCTCTCATTCTCATTGACTCCCGCACATATTCCTAAACCGTATTCCCATTCTCTCACCCTTTCACCTTTCCATTTAGTTTCAGTCAATCCACACACATTTCCATTTAGTTTCAGTCAGTCCACACACATCCACTCTTGCATCCTCAAGCACCTGAACAATCTCTCTCTCTCTTTCACTTCATCATTCACCCCTCTTACATCCCACGTCCCAGCCCTCAGAATGTCCTTTGTCCGTTCCTTGGTCGTCAACTTATGGTCCGTCCTGGTCCGAGGAGCTTTATTCGCTTGTTTAGTTAGTTCTTTTTACGGGGTGGGGCACTAACCCACCACCAACCCTTTTAGTTGCCTCATAAGAAGCAGGGATACTGGGGGAGTATTCTTGAAACCCCCCTACCCCCAGGGGTAAAAAGACATCAACGACAACGCTGGAATCGAGACCTTGATCTCACTCACGGATCAGGATCTTTTTCCTTTGTGCCCCTGAGGCTTGTATGATATTAACACAAATTATTCCAGCATCAAAATGATATTAATGTCATGGAAGGGAACAATGAGCTGAAATACGAGAAATATATTGCCAAGGAAGAGGTAGAGGGAAGAGGGTGGGTGTAAGTGGGTGTAGGTGGGAGTGGATAGGTGTAGGGATTTTTAAGTCGGTGTTGGATGGTGTGGGTAAGTGGGTGGGTGTAGGTTGGTGAGGTTTAGTGTGAGTGGTTATGCAGTAAATGGGTGTAGGTAATTGTGGGTGAGTTTAGGTGGGTGTAGGTGGTATCTGTTAAGTATATGCAAGTATACTTTGGTGTTGGTGGGACTGAGTGGGTGTGGACAATTGTGGGTGACTGAGGTTGCACTTGTATGGGTGGGGATGGATATACTGCAAGTGGGTGTGGATGGCTATTAAGTAGGTGTAGTTGGGTGTAAGTGATGACCCCACCTTGCCCCCAGATTAGGATTTGGCCCCACCATGCCCCCCAGATTAGGACTTGGCCCTACCTTGCCCCCCAGATTAGGTCTTGGCCCCACCTTGCCCCCCAGATTAGGACTTGCCCCCACAGTGGCCCCACAAGATTAGGACATGGCCTCACCTTGGCTTCCTTAGATTAGGACTTGGCTTCACCTTGGCCCTCCCAACTGCGAAGACTTGCTACGCCACTGACCTCGGCTAAATGACTCAGAAACTTTTGTCCCTACTCAGTAACGACCCTGCTTCCCACGGCTCACCACCTCCCTCTCATCAGTTCTCTCGCATCTTATCTCTCCATCTCGGTCTTACTCTTCTGTTCATTTTTTCCCCAACCACCTCCCTTTAGCACACTCTTAGTCAGTTTGTCATTTACACCCTGTTCTTTGGCTCCCTTTCCTTCTTCCCCCAAACACCCCACTCCATAAACACGCCTACACACCCACTCCCAGCTACACCCAGCCATACCCACCATTCCACACCCATACCCACCTACAACCTATAACTACCCACACTAACCTATATCTAGCTATGCCCTCACACACCGACCTACACCCCCCATACTAACCTACACCTACCTTCATCCATCTAGACTTCCCACAAGCGACCTTATGCAACTGTACCCAGCTACACACATTTACACCTACCTACACCAATTCACACCAGTCTGCATCCACCCACGCCCACCAGCAACCACTGACACTCACCCTCAAACACCCACATCCATCAACGCCCATCGCAGCTCTCCTACACCCACTCACACCCACCTTACCGCTCCTACACTGACATACACCCATCACCTCCCATCTACACCTACCGCTACCCACACACTCCCAAAAAGCAAATATTTGTAATGTGCGAGTTGAGTCTGCGTTGCCATGGAGACCTCTGTTTTTCCCGCCAACAGGAGCGACGCCATGTCGTCCTTTCTCCTCGGTGGCCAACATAAAAATGACGATATTTCCATTATTTTTTCTTTTCCGACTGTTTCCTTGGGGCAGGAGGGTGGGTATATGGATAGTACAATACTTACACCACTTATTTATTGCACATGTTGCGGATAAAGAATATTTAAAGCAAAATAATGTGCTACACAGTGTTCTCAAGTCTAAGAAGACCATTATCCCGCCGATTCAATCTTAACTCATAGCAAAATTACTGAAGCTTCTTGGTTTTAGTCAACTTAGAGTTCATAAAAGTTTAATATTTTCAATAACGGCTATTTTTATGCCATTCCCCTTAATTGTATAACTACTCATATTATAATACAATCAAATTTCGTAAATCCCTGGCACACTGAGATCTGGGAACTGCTTGGGGTTGTGAGACCTCGAGGTGTTGGTTGAACTCACAAATGTCTTTGGTCGAGCTGATTCATTGATTCAGTTCAGCTAGGTTAGATAACCTCCGTGTTTGAACTACACTCTCATATGGCTTTATTTTCACTAACACAGCCACAACGGCACATCAGTACGGTTAATTACCATATCTTATCAGCGACAAACACCTCAAGGAGCGTAAAAAAACAATCCCTGTTCTGGATCTTGTTGCTGAAATTATGAAGCTGGAATGTGCAGTCTTTGGCATCCAAGTTGGGCCAGGGAGACAAACGCAACACAGAAATTACAAGAGTGATATCTTTGCGGTTTTTTTCATTTAAGAGATAATTTTGTCATATTCCTTGTATAGGCAAAGAGCCCAGTCTATACCATCTTCAGGCCGAACACCAGCGTCCAGAATGACCTAATAATGATACAAGAGACAGCCATTGAACTTAGATCAGCGAATTAGTTACTTGCAAGGGTTTCTCTTCTTAGTGTTACAACTTGAGAGTCTCACCAACAGCACCCTAAAAATGACGTCAGAATTAAAATAATTTTACCTTAGCGCCGTTGATCCATATTGTATTGTTATTATCAACTTAGGTGACTGAAAGAAGTGCCAATTTGGGTGTAGTTATGTAGTGACGTTAAGCCAGACATCAAGTGCACATTAGGACCACATTAGCTGACGTGACTAATTAAATTCTAACCAAATATGACGTAATATTCATAAAATTTCTCGACCTTTTCCTTTTTACAGGAGCCTTTTGTTTTCACTCGTATATCGGCCAAACACTTCACAAACAAACCAGGGTGAATATTTAGCTGGAAATACGTCCATACACACCGATTTCTGCTACCTATTTACTTCTGTAAAGGAATATTTATCATACGAAATGCTTAAGATCATTTACGACTACGGCGCTACAGACATCGGAACCTAGCATCCCCCCACACAGTTACCAGATCGCAGGGTGTCTCCGGAAGTTGCATGTCATAAATTCAGGTAACAGAGAGACACGAATATCTTACAGAATGGTTTTGAATTATGACCACAAAGACAGCAAGGACGAAATATGTAAGAGAAACTAGCAATCTTTATATATCTCTTTAATCTCGAACCGAAATCGGAGGATAAGGGTACTTTTAGCGTTGGTAACATTGGACTGCGCAACATTTTCGCTTTAAATACAATTATTGGACTATACAGACGGGAAATAAGCTATGCCGGTATTGTAATATCGGTACAGCCACCCGTCTGCACCAAGAAAACAGTGCTAAACGATAAAATAGTGGAAATATCGTCATTTTTATGTCGGCCACCGAGGCCACAGGGTGGCTGGGAAGTTGCTCCAGTAGACGGGGAAACAAATGGTCTCCATGGCAACGCAGACGCTGGACTGTATTGTTGCTATACATTTTCTCTAGTGATTAATTCTGCACGTATTTGCTTGTATGATATTGATACTAATGATTCCGATGTCAAAATGATGTTAATGTCGTGGAAGAGAATAATGAGCTGAAATACGAGATCTATATTGCTAAGGAAGAGGTGCGAGGGAAGAGGATGGGTGTAGGTGGCAGTGGACAGATGTATGTTTTTTTTAAGACTGGATTTCGTGTTGACCAAGTCTGGATTTTAGCGCGAGGATAAGAAGAAAATAAAGGAGATATATAGTAGGAAATATAGTTGCTTTTAATATTAACACCATACAAACCATCACTTTCTCACAAACTAGGAAGTAAAGCTGTTATTATTTGTTTTAGAGTGTAACTGGGATGGTGCGGGTCCTCCTTATATTGACAACACTTAAAGAATATTATTTTTGGCTTAAATATTGTTGTTCAGGTACATAGGCGATACATAAGTGATCCAGTGTTGTAATAACCATATACACACCCGCCTGTACCAAAAACACACGGCTGGAAGGGGTAATTATTGAAATATCAATTTTATGCTGGTCGCCGCGGAGTGAGGATGGACGTCGCTGTTGTGAGTGGTATCCATGGCAACGCAGGCTCACCCTCGTATTCCTAGTGGCCCTGGAGTATCGTAACACGTTTTCCTTAGCTATTTGTTCTGCACATTACACCTCAGTAGCATCTTTTAAGTTACTGACGCCAACTGTATCTATACCATAATGACAAACAGCATGTACTGTAATGTTTAGGTGTTATATAATTATTTTGTAACACATCATCTATGGTGATGTACTCTCATTATCCCTCGTTATCTTCTCGTAATGTTAACACAGAAATTGCTGTCAAACGAGGTAGCATACAAAAGAAGGCTAA